>JAHWFP010074839.1:1967-24001 GCA_023313725.1 Lithobius niger
GTCTGTCAGCCAGGCAGGTAGTGTGAGAAACTGTCTGGCTGCCACTCAGGTAGTCTGAGAGACTGTCTGTCAGCAAGGCAGGTGGTGTGAGAGACTATTTGGCTGCTAGTCAGGTATTTGAACCGATTCCTTTCTAATTCAGAGGTTGTCCGATTCCTTTCAAATTTTCCACTCGCATGTACGTGTTATTTATAAATTTAAGTTATTAAATCAGTGAAATTGGGAACGTAGTTTCGATGATTTTGAATCCGATACCAAAATTAATCACTCATCAGACATAAGTTCTAACAGGAGTAGGAACATACATTTCTTTGAGAACGAGAAGTAACGATCTATAACTAATTCTGCATAATTCTAGCAGCCTCAGAGTTTCCTTAGATCTATGCACCAATCGATTTACCGACTGGGCTATCTTGACGCGAAATCAAAATCTTAAGTATTCCTTAAAAAGTGGATACATTTTTATAGTCAACTCAACGAGTGGGTCTCTGTTCAAGACATGTCCCGTGTCGCAGCTTTGATATTGTCCTTCTGTGATAACCTTCTTGCAGTTACTGGTTATACCTAAGTGCAAAACAGACCATGCAAAACGTGTCCTCACTGACCAGGGAAATATTCAGGGAAACGAATCAGAAATTAATGTCCAACTTGACTCATAAAAATCACGCTAAAGGAAAGCGTGTGACGTCTTTCATTGGTCTAAGATCACTGAAACACAACTTCAACCAATGAGTCTTCACGACCCTTTTCTTTTTTTTTTTTGGTAATCTTGGAACACCTGGAATCGGCAATCGGCAATGCGCCACCAAGCCAAAACTGACTTGTTGACAACAACGTGCCTTCTCAAATTGCTTTTAGCATTAGTCGCTATTGGATGCCAAGAAGCCGAAAGGAAAGAAGGGAGAAAAAAATACTGTAATTGGCGCAATTACAGGAATAGATCGGTGGCCCTACGGACAGACGAACGGACGCTCATCAGGACGTAGCGAAAATAGGGCCCCCATTATTAGCGGCCCTGCGCCACGCGCAAGTCTCAATCTCCAGAGACCTCATTATGCTTCGTACCTGCCGAGAATTTTCACGAAGTGGAGCAGGATAGAATGGCGACGCTAGCATTTTAATGGCTTTTTCTTCAAAGCATGAAAAACGCTCTTTTCAACCAATCGTGGATGGATCAAATAAAATAATAATAATAATAATAAGGGGCAAAAAATGCGTACACGGTTTACTCGACCTTTTCTCAATAGGTTATCGATCCGTTTCTATTTTGATTGGCAAAATTATGTTATTACAAGCTTTGCTGTGATAGGCTCAAAATGAAAAACGATTGCACGAAAAGGGGTTTTGTCCATTTTAAAGTAATAGCCTAATAAGCGGTACAACGACTGCGAGTCACGTTGTCTCCACCGCATAAATCGAACAACGGAATTTTAAACTCGGCATTTTAGAAGACAGTTTTAGTAAAAGTGGTTGTGAGAAAACCACGAATTCTTGTTTTTCGGCGTAGTAGGCTACAGCTATCAGTATCCACCCAAAACCAAAACTGGTGTAAAAAGCCGCCAAGTTTCCAAAAAGGATCGGCCTTTGAAGGTAGTGATATCAATCAACCAGAGAAAGGCAGCCAAGGTTAATCCTAAAGACCAAGTCAATCGCATCAACTAACAGTGCTAAAGTTATAAATGAAAACTCAAACATTGCTACTCGCGGTAACAATGTCCGAGTTTGCATTTAACGTCCAAAGTATTATTCTGTGCGTTTAACTTGGCCAATGGGATTAACCATGGCAGCCTTTCCCTGGGTTAATGATACCACTACCTTCCAAGGGCGATCCTTTTTGGAAACTTGGCGGCTTTTTATACCAGTTTTGGTTTTGGGCGGATAGCACAACTTTCATAGTACTGGAATTGTTTTTAAAATAAACAAGGTAGATGATGATTTCCTCACGGAAACATTAAAATACCAGGGCCACCTGGTTGATTTTTGTTTCTATTGCCTAAACGAAATGTACATTACCTGCTTTTATTGAATTTCCTCCTCAAATATGATCTACCCCTATGAGAAACCATTTTGGCTTCCCTGCCAGTGTCGTAGCTTACCTTCTGCCAGTGGCACAGCCACCCCCTCCCTCATAAAAGCGCCAGCCTCAGACATGCCTTCATCTTCCTTTCCTCTCAGCCGTAACCATTGTGTCTTAGAGGGGAGGCTGGGCGGCCCTGGTATTTCAATGTTTCTATATCCCACCGAAAATATACATTGCCAGTATTTATTGCATTACAACAGACCTCGTCACCCATGGTGGCAGGACCATGGCAATGGTTACCCGAGCTACGAACTGGTTGCTTCAGAATCAAGGGGCAGACCCAAGGGAAGGGGGGGGGGGGGCGACCACCACAACAAGACTGCTGAACAGAAAAGGGCCATGTGGCGAATGTCGTTGATTGGACGACCTTGTTGTCTTGTTCATTGTATGTCAACTTTCGTCATACTCTTTCCCTTGTCTGGTCTTCTGTTTTCATCATCAGCTATTCTTACCTTAGCCCATGAACCTATAAAGCATCCACCTTGGCCATCGCCCTAACCTGACCGATGAATGAAAATGAAGCCGACTATTATAGTCGGCTTCATTTTCATTCATCGGTCAGGTTAGGGCGATGGCCAAGGTGGATGCTTTATAGGTTCATGGGCTAAGGTAAGAATAGCTGTAACAGAAACTGGCAGCTAAAATTACCTTATGGAAGTGTAAGGATGGTCCGAGATCCATGTGGTGGTCGTCGTCGTCTTGCCTGGAGAAGGTCGGCGTCCGACAACAGGGTGGCATAAGGACGATCATGGTGGTTTTCGTGGTGTCCGGAGAGGTCCGATGGTCGTAAGACCTGGGCATCATCGTGGAGTGAAGCAAACCCTCCTCTTCCTACGCTCTGTGCAGTGCTGAGTCTTGTTTAAAGGAAAATGACCGCGACTTGTTGTGCTTGGATGGTAAAAATGGTTTGTAGGTGTCGACAACAAGGGTGCACGGTCGCCTTTCCACAATGCACATGGGGGGGGGGATTGAGGCTTAATGGCGCGTCGACAACTTGGTCATTAGCGCCAACCCCAGTCACAGTGCAGTGGTCCGGGTTGCCACTGCACCACACATTACAGAGATGTTATTCAAACCCCTAATCTAAATCTTGTCATACATCTGTACCTCCTGCAAAAATTGAAAAACACCGGACAGGAGGACAGACTTATCGCCCAACTGACGCGCAATGTCATGCGGAAGATGGAACCGACGGCGAACACCAGCAAGATGGCAACAATCAACAAGTAAGTGCCGGACCGTAAGTGGCCGTCGACACCAAGAACATTCAGGAGGGTCAACCCCCCGCAAAAGGAAACAGTGAGTAAGAGTAATGCACATGGTTCATAACGATTGAGAGTGCAAGATACGAAAGGCGCAAACAATAAACAAATTGAAATGAAAATTTGAAGCACTAGAGCTGGTCGGCGGTACAGAAGAGAACCAGTGTGTAATTGTCCTGAGGAGCCAAAACCGCAGTGTGACTGGAACTGTTAGCGGATACTGCGACAGTGTTATCTGCCTAGTTGTTTGTGAAAGAAAATTCGTTGGAAGAGGGTCGGCGACTGTCTGTGGGAATGTTCAGAACAGACACACTGGTAGACAGGTGCAGTGTAAAAACTGTCGGAGCGGCACTGTAGTTTTAGGAGGTTAGTGTGTGTCGAGTATTCGAGTCACATAAACACCGGTTTTCGTGTAAGAAGAGTCTCTGCGGGGGAATTGAGTCAAGGGACACCGAAAGGGTCGTCGAACAACTCTGATGTTTGTGGTGAGTGGTTCTGCAGTACGGTCACTGTTGTGATCAGTTGAGATAGATGGCAGCAGTGTGGAACCGGCTCCTCAGTTCGAAGTAGGGTTGACGGGGACGTGGGGGGGGGAGGAAGGGAAGAAACTGTTTTCCGTTAAAAGAGTACCCGGAATCCCTGGGCAACACCTTTTGCTTGATTACCATGCAGCACAGGGTAATTGTCGTGTTGAGTGGTCCGAGCAGTGAGAGATCCCTGGAACTACTAGGATGAAACATGGAGCGTCATCAAATTGCTGTACGTTGTATGAGCTGAGGTTCTCAAACGAGCATGAAGATGATGCAGACGACCAAGATTATATTATTTTCAGAACAGGATTTAAAGGTTGCGTGGAGCATGGCGCTGACTGCGGGTGTATCGATTTGTTATTCAATGAGGAGGTCACAAGATGATGTAGGGTGATTCATGCTGGCGCAGGAGACTCTTGGGACGCCATGTCCTGTGGAGAAGACTGAGCGGTGGTGTGTGAAGCCTGAGAGCCAGAAGGGACGGAACGACCACCCTGAGTAGCTTTGGTGGAGCGACCATATGGAGACTGACAGGTTTTTGGCTTGGCGCAATGCTGGATGGTCCAGGGTGGAGTTGGAGGCAATGGTGAGAGCCAGCGTACGTTCTCCTTCACTAGGATTAGTGCAGTCTTCAAATGGGTCACTCATTGGTGTAGATGATCTACTTGCAAGGCTAGTGTTCGCTGGAAGCCCTAAGGAAGTCTAATGTTGAATAAAGATCCGTGTTCGTTGCACGAAGGTAGTTATAGTCCATGGAAAAAGAGTGTGCCATTGCTAGAGGGGAGACGATATTGACATCTAAATGAGCTAGATCATTTGGGGAAAGTTCTAGTACTCGTACGGCAGCAGCTCGTAAGATGCCCGAAGAAGGAAAGGGGGCACCTGGCTTGAAGGAATATCCCGGGAAGCGTGCACAGCTGAATCGGATGCAGTCGTCTCAGTGTTCGCCTGATTATGGCCATCCACAGGAAGAACAGCATCCTGTGTGTTTGCTGGTGGGGCATGCATAAAGTTGCGTATGGTTCCTTGATTCTTTATCGGCAATCCGGCGGTTCGCTTGATCTTGCGCCAAGAAGTAGATGGTTGTGACGGGGAAGACACGACTGAAGTAGAAGACTGTTTGATGGACTGGTCAGAGGCAGGGACCCGGGCAGGAGAGACGTGCGGCACCGGACCAGATTGTCAGGATTTGTTAGTTTTAGCAGTATTTTTACGTGCAGTCGTTGTTTTCTGTGCTGAAGAACCAGTCTGGGAGGGTGAACCTGTAGCGCCATGCAGTCCACACGATCACGGGCCCATTTTTGGGCTTTCTGGATGGATCTGGCGCGAGACTTCTTTTGGTGTTGTTTACCTTCGAAAATTGTCTTGCATATGGAGTATTTATTGTTGTACCAGTCACAAATTCTGTGATGCTGACATCCAAGATGTGGGTCGAAATGTGGCTGTAGCACAAAGAAGCCTGGGCAACGACACCTTCCTGGACTCGGAGCACGGGTCGAATTGGTGATTTCTGCAGAAGCTGGTGTATTTTGGTTATCCAAATTGTCTTCAGGGTCCGGAAGGATGTTGTTTTTTGCGGGATTTAGGGATGTGCGAGTAGGAAAATTTTAATTCGAGTCGAGCCGAGCCGAGTTTGCAACAGAAGAATCGAGTATCGAGCCGAGTTCGAGTATTTGATGGAAATATTTTGTTTGCAAGTTTCTCATCAATTTGGTGAGATAATAAGAACAAAGGTGGTACTTAGCTGACTGTGTGGGTCATGGTTTTCCAGATTTAAGGATATAACTTGAAAATGCTTTCAATTATTGGCTTTTAATATGCACCACTGGAAAGCTCTCGTCGAGATGATCGATTTGGTATATTGGAATGTCAAAATTGGTCAAAAATTGACAAAGTTATCGCATTTTCGCCGGATTCGAGTTTTTCGAGTATGGACGTGAGGAGAGAGCCGAGTTCGAGTACAAGTTTCATACTCGGCTCGGCTCGAATTTTTCGAGTATCGCACATCCCTACGCGGGATCCATTTGAAGGAACGTTCAAGGCGAAAGTTTATGGGGACTGAATTGCGAACAGTGTGCCAGGAACAATGGCCGCTGCTGATGAAGGAGGCCAATTTCGTGCCAAAGTGATTGCGACACAAGGGGTAATACCTGGAAGCCTCTAGAGCCATCCATAGAAGGTTGCCTGGTGGCATAGTCCAAGAGGCCGAAGGACGACCATGGAAAAGATCCCCTTGGTCGCAGGAAAGCGTCCGCGCGAAAACGACAGGGTACGAAGGGAGTGAAGAGAGGAAGAGTGAAGAGAAAGGGATTGTGGTCGCCGGAGCAATAGCGGTCGTTGTAATCGTTGTGAATTCGTTGTTGCTTGGCTGATTTTCTTTGTGTGTGTGTGTGTCATTCATATACACTTTATTATTAAAATACAATGTTCGTCTTTGCAATGGAAGATAGCGAACAAAAGAAGAAAAAGCTTATTGGTTGGTAGTGTCGGTTCTGAGATGTCTCAGCTTGAGACCATGCTATTCCCGGGCGACCCTAAACGGGACCGTGGACCAGGGCAGGAGGCGTCAGTTGAATGGTGCACGAAGTGAAATGAAGTCAGCTTGTGGTGAGGAAGATGGATGCAGCAAAGCACAAGCTTAGTGTCTGTGGGCCAGGGGGGAAGGGAATGAGAGTTATTCGCGCATCGACAGTAAAGTCATTAGCGCCGACCTCAGTCACAGAGCAGTGATCCGGGTTACCACTGCGCCACACATTACAGAGGTGTTAAACAAACCCCAAAATCTAGATCTTATCATAGATCTGAACCTCCTGCACAAATTCAAAAACATCCTGGAATGTGGATAGTAGTTCTGAACAGGGAATAGAAAGTCTGGTGAACCGGGAGTAAGTGGAATGGAAAGGTACAGGGATGGAGGACTGGGTCTAGGTGGATCCAATGGACTTGGTCCAAGTTCAAGGCACAGAAGGCAAGTGAAGAAGTGGAGGACGCAGGAGATCCTGTCATAGATATGTTCAGAGTGGTCATGTAGTTCACGGGTCGCAGGCGACCATAACGGTGTGACATGTGCTGAGTGCAGGGTCCCGAAAACGTCGGAAGGGGACGGGTAGCCTAGTGGGTGCACGTGCTGGCTGAGGTGGCGCACCTTGGGTTGGTAGCAGTGGAACCGAACGATTCGAATTCGCTAGCGGAATGCCAGAACGTGTCCAATAAAAGGCGCCTGGTTGAAGACGTTGCACGAATGATTGTGGAGAACAGGGCGGTCGTATAGCAGCATCCACCAGGTGCCAATAATTGTCTGGGCGAAGCGATCATGTGAAGTAAGATAATGGCCGCCGCCATAATGACCGTGGAATACGCTTCATGAACATTGGTCTGCATGTGTGGCGAGGTGGGGCCGCTTGTGTAAGCCTGGGAGGACGTTGACCTTTTTCATAATGGTTGAGGACTTGGAGTCGGTAGAGAGCTTGAAGAAGTCGATCTTGGGGGCGAAACGGAACTCGTCGATGGTAGAGGTGAACCGACCGAATCTGAAGGCAACGATAATATGGGGGAAGAAGCGACCAATGTATTGGGAGACTGGCTGCTGGTGCAAAAGGAAGAGTGGGCTTCAGCGATGACCGTAGGTGAGTCGATAGAACCAAAGTCGGGTCAAGGTTGTTAGAAAAAAAGGACGGCACGGTCACGCCAGTTCATCCAATGCCTTTCTAGGGGAGTTCGACGAGCAACCAGGCTGCGTGGTGGGCCTAGGAAAAACGATGAAGCCAGGTCTGAGGCTGGTGCTTTTATAGGGGTCCTGCACCACGCATGCGCAGAAAGATCGCTACGAAGCTGGCAGTGAAACCAACAAGTTTTCTCTAGGGGTAGATCACATACATACTGTTCTCCCGCTTGCTGTCGTTTGTTACTGATTGTTACTGATTGTCTCTCTCCCAGATATATTTCATTTTTTCCCTCATCTACGAAACAATTTTTCGTTTGCTGATGATGCGATTGCATGATTCTTCTGCACTTAAATTGTTCCATAGCAGTAGTATCCGTTTCATTGGCCAGTTGGCCGAGTTAAGGTTTTTACATACAGACAGCTGGCCGAGCTAAAAGTTTTATATACGGTGTGTAGATTTGTTGTACACTGGTAGGTATTTTCGACGCTGAGTAACAGTCGATCCAACAAAAATGACGCAGCTCTCCGACACCTCTTGAGAAAAATAGCAATGAAGACACCGATAAAATTTCGGGTGTGAATAAACTTGCCTATACTGAAAACTGTGTCGTATAAACAGTTTCCATTCGATTACGTTTTGGTTGGGCCTCGTTAGTCTTGTATAGTTAACAATCAACAGAAAAGGATTAAACGTGGCTTAGGTTTGAAGTCACCTGATACTAAAGCTGTGTGCCTACGATCTTCAGGACGCGCTAACTATTTCGGTTGCAACTGTTTAAGTTGTATATTCACTGAGAAACTTACTTAGTGATGTAATTGCGAGTTTCTCAGTGAATATACAACCTAAACAGTTGCAACCTAAATAGTTAGTGTCCTGAAGATCGTAGATACACAGCTTTAGTATCAGGTTTTTTGCTCGTCAGCTCTAATAAGGCAAAATCCTATTCAAATAACATCACGACGCTAACAAAGCCAGGATCCAATGTCCACTCTTTGGCGAGGTAACCAAACTTGCTATCGTATGTACGTGCACATCAGTGATTCCGGCAGCAGTGACCTAACTTATATGGCTTTCCCGAATCATTAAATCGAATACGAAAAGGGCAGCATGTTTACATATTTCGATGTTTACTGCATGACGGCCAAGAGGGGGAAGCGAAGCTAGGTTCTGCTTTATATTAGCAATCACATCCGGGCACGTTTAGCAACCCTTTAAGCACCACCCGGGTTTGTACAGTGTGTACCACAAACGGAAGAAGTCGTGGCTTACTTTTTGTTTTGTATCCCCCTGTCGCTTGGGTGGGGGACGGTGGTGGTGCAAGTAGACTCTGTTGCAGCCACGTGATACCCGCATGCATCTAACAACTAATGAATATTTCACCGACCACCACGAGTCGCAACCGCTGACCATTCCATGCCGGACAGAAGGAGGACGGACGTAGGGACAGCGAAGCAACTGCTGCTATGGCAACGAACCATCCTCCTTCTATCCGGGCACCACGCAAACGAGAGCGAGTAGCTCGCCTCAGGGGGTGGACGCCGGTCGGTCGCCTCCTACCACTCCTCTTCCCCCCCCCCCTCCCCGCCCCACTCACTCGCCATGCCAGGCCCGGTATCTCCTCTTCTCCGTCCACCATCAAACATTAATAGGTAATATAGAACGAGCACTGGGCAGGTAAATAATTCACTACAGGCGCTCGGACGCTGCATTTGACGCCTCATCAAGAAAGAGCAGGGCATCAATCCATCACTGCTAAGACGTCGCGCATTGCCCCGAGGATAGAAATGACCCCCCGGGGGGGGCGGGCCCCCCCTGGAAGTTCCCGCAACCCCCCCCCCCCCCCCCCCCCCCCCAACCCCGTTTTTTTTTCTTCAAAACTCCCGCACGAAGTACGGGAGAGTCAATTCGGTTTCAGGAGATCCAAGGATCCACTTAAACCGCCTTCTTAATCACGAAACTGACAAGGTGTGACGTTCGAAGATGGTTCGAGAACCTAAAGGTATTGAAGGTGGAGGGGCTGGTCCGTGGGTCCACGTCCCTTTTACGGCCAGTATTCATCCCCTTCCCCCCATCCCCCAGCCAGCCCTGCCTGACTCCCAACCACCAACCAACCAACGCCCCCAACTTGTGTGTCCAGGCTGATTAGGAGGCTCATCCGAAGGCAACGCACTCAAGTCGAAAATAAGACGAGACGTAGGTGATGGAGGAAAGAAGTTCTTGGCCTTTCGAACCCCCTCTCCCCCCCACCCCTTCTCTCGTCACGAACCACTTCCATATTCCAAGGACAGCGCCCACGCAATGGGATTTAAACTCGTCTCAAGAGCAGAGAAGCGGCTAACTTCAGGTGACATCCAACACCATTGGGCATCAACCAAGGTGCCTCCCGGTCCTCTTTCCAGTTATGAAGTACACTGGACTGGACAAAATATAAATTTCAACTTCTAACCGATGTTGTCGGTCCAACAAGCAAAGTTTTCTTGAGGCATTGCTCGTGAGTTGCAAAAGTTCCTAAAATTCGCCACACACTTTCCCCGCAAAATAAACGTAACACAAACAAAGCCTAACACTTCTCCGTAGCAATATGGGTATTCTGATGGCGATCTACAGGGTGATCAGTTAAGTTGCGACCCAGCTTGATATCTAAAGTACTACTGAACGATATGTTAAGAGACCCGGGTGATGTGATGAGGCCAAGAGGGGCCACTGATTGGACAAGAAATGGATGACCTTGCCAAATATTGTCAAGGTCATTGAACTGCTAACTTCTTAAATACGCATCACACACCATGAGTATAAATTAGGAATATGTAGGGAACAAAGATACATTACTAATGCAAAAAAATAAATAAAACAGAACAAAAATAGGACCAGATTTGCAGGACCTATGACGTACGTAAAATGACTACTCTCGACCCCTGAAAGTATACGATGCTTCCCTGCATGACGGAGTATTTGAATGGAATGCCATTCAGGGGTCGAAAGCAGCCATTTTGCGAACGTCATAAGTCCTGCAAATCTGGTCCGATTTTCGTTCTGTTTTTTTTTTTCTGCATTGGTATGTTCCTTTGTTCCCGACATATTTCTAATTTATACTTATGGTGTGTGATACATATTAGAAAATTAGTAGTTGAATGACCTTGATAACATTTAGCAAGGTCATCAATTTCTTGTCCAATCACAGTGGCCCCTCTTGGCCTCGTCACATCATCCGGGTCTCGTAACAAATCGTTCAGTAATACTTTAGCTATCAATCTGGGTCACAACTTAACTGATCACCCTGGATATTTTCAGTCGGTGCTATGTTGACAGTGACTACGTTGGTGGTGTGCAGCCTTAAAAATTGTTTACTGGTACGAGTGCGTTTGGAGGTTAACGATCAAAAATAGAAAGCCAGTAGAGTGCACATAAAATACACCATTACGGACGTTTCGAAGCAATCCCCGCTTTGTTATCAAGCAATAAAAGATACGGCTGTAAAGCCAAGTCAAGTTAAACACTTTAAAATCCATAAAACGTAAAAAGCCAAGCGGCACAAGAATAAAAATAACAAATAAAATGGACCTGACACATCTTAGAAACTGACAATAGAGCAGTGACACGACGTAGTATTATTGTATATAAATCTATGCTGGAGCCTTAATGGGTTAGCTGCACGGGGCACTGCAGAGAGAAACAGAAGGGCGTCATACTGAAGCCGATGCTGTGAAGAGTGATTTCTTAGACCTAAAACGCGCGATTTTTGTTGTTGGAGAAAACAACGTTATTTTAAGCCTAAGAAATCCGCTCTTCCGTTGTTTTTCCCTCCATTTTTATGTAGTGTACCTTATAGTTATGCCCTCCAAAACCCATACTGGTGCCTTGGCGAAATGGCTCAGACGATGGAAGCTTGTGACGCGGAAATTCAGAAAACCAAACATGGAAATCAAACATTTCTCTTCTAAATAAAAGAAAAGAAAAATGATTTTTTTAAAGAAGAAATTACAAGGTAAAGGGTAAACGAAGCAAGCAGTCTGCATTAAAGACTGGCCTTGTGAGGATACACAATACACCAGTCTGAGAAAGAAAGAAAAGACAACTGCCCCGACTGGGATTCGAACCCACGACTTCCCGCGTACAAGGCCAGTCTTTAATGCAGAACGATTGCTTTGTCTGATTTTTTTTTAATATAAAAATAATCTAAGATTTTTTTCCACCCCTGTAGCTGTAGGTTACGCAAAGTAGTTATCCAAAGAATTTAGTCTGTGAGTGACCTGAGCGCCACTTCATGTGCATCCGACCAATTTTTTATCCAAGTTATCGTGCCCACAAAAAGATGGACGAAATGACAGACCGATGGACTGATCAAATAGGAATAAGAGTTCAACATACAATGAAACTGCTTGAAATTAAACATTATTCATCATCACTGTCACTGATAACTTTGAAAGTGTTGTATTCGCAATGGTCCAATCGGTTTTGCAATATTCAAAACTCTTCTGGGATGGAACTTACAGAAACGCTTCAGAGCCTCTTATAGTTTTGCAAAAAAAAATTGTCAAACTAATGGTTTTTAAAAAGGGACAAGATCACTCCTTACCAGTTATCAAAGAGCTTGGTATCTTTCTTGTAAGATCATTGTATATTTATTGAATTTTGCTTATTATCGCAAAAACGAGTGCAGTGTTGCATGTTTTTGTCTGCTATTTACGTTACGAGAAATGAAGTTGCAATGCAAGTTACCCAACCTAAAGTTAACACTAAAAAACTGCACAAGTCCAGTCATTTTTTTGGCGCCGAAATTGTACAACCTTTTACCTAAAATTGTCAGGAAGGCAAGCAATTTTACAACGTTTGATTGGTTACTATCCTTGGATGATACGACATCCTTTTTTTAAAATATTGAACTAATTATCGATGCTTTGTTTCATGTTGTTAACCTAGGATGTTGTATACGTTTTTATATCCCTGTTCTCTTATGAACCTATTGTCGTTACTGTTTGCTATCTTTGCATATTGTAATTCAAATAACTAAATACAGATGCTAACCTATTTACGTTGCCTTTTGGACTTATATGTCAGACTACCTGAGCGGGGAACCGAACCCAGGACCTTTGAAACCAAAGGCCAAGGCCCTACCGCTGAGCCATACTGACACGGCCGGTCGTGCCATCATGGCTCAGCGGTAGGACCTCGGCCTTTGGTTTCGAAGATCGTGAGTTCGATTCCCCGCTCAGGCAGACTGACATATAAGTCCAAAAGGCAACGTAAATAGGTTTGCATCTGGACTTAGTTATTTCTTGTGAGCCTTTGGCTTTCCCGTCTTTAATTGTAATACAAATGGTGGTTTTCCTAATTGACGTATTTTTAATTACCTCACTCGTGGACAGGGATGCTGCTGGTGTGAAAAAATGTGAAAAATACGAGCGATGGTGTGCAACAAAGGCAAAACGCACAAACTAAAGCAAAAAGTCAACGATGAAAGCAGCAAATAATTCAGAAACAATGGCAAAATTGTGTAATTAATTTGTGAGGCTTGGAGCAGATTTGCTTTTTAAAATTGTGTTTTTAAATTTGTCATAGTATGTTATTAATAATAACGAGCCGAATAATAACGTGGGTGTAACGTCATTTTCATTAAACAAATTTTAAAGGCATCCCTAATTAGCCAAAAAAAAAAAAAACAACACTGAAATTATTGAGAAATTACAAAGATTACTATAAAGAAAAACTTTTGCTTGAAGAATTGTGAAACAGTGAAAATCAGGGACGAAATAGTGATGCAATAAAAACAGGTAAGGGAAAAATGTGAAAAAAGTGAAAAGTAGGTATGCAAAAAATATGAAAAAATAGAAAGGAGGCACGTGAAAAATGTGAAAAAAAATTTTAAAAAGTAGGAATGTGAAAAAATGTGAAAAAGGCAAGAAACCCAGGCAGCACCCGTGTTTGGAGTAACTGTTGCATTTTTAATTGGAACAAACTTACTAGACTTAATTGTACTGCGAAAAAAAATAGAAAACAGTTTTGTATTTGTGCAATAACCCCATACTTTGAGACCTGTAACCTTCACTCAGTTAAATCATTGGTTTAAGGCATCCATAGCTCAGTCACTCATTTGATCGTAGCCTCCTTTCAACAATCAAACTGTTTCAAACGTTTGCAGCACAATGAAAATAACCTCCCACCTTGCAACGGAGGTCAAATTGGCTGTCCTTTTTTTCCACCAACAATTAATGGACAACTCGAAGAATAACTTACGCCCACAACTCACAATAAAATTAGCTTTCATGAATCCATTCCCTCCTTTTGTTCCCGATGATGCGGGTCATTGTCCGCTACTTACCTTCCTTCCTGCCTACCTCGAACTTCTTTTCCAAATCTTTTTTTGGGCACGTCGTCCATCTCCCCATTCACCCTTTCCCCAACCGGCGCGCCCCCGCCCCTGTCCTGGGGCTAATGAGGCCCGACAGGGGCTTGTGGGTCACACCTGTAATAAGCGCCTCCTCACCTGGCCTATTTGAATACAATCAACTTTTGGCACGCGCCAAGGGGGCGGTCTGACCTGTCTGCGAAGGGCGGACGGTTCCACCTTGCCCTCCGGGTCTGCAAGGAAAGAACGCCGTAGAAGCACCCGACCAACCCATTCGTCATGGACCCCAAGCCCACCCCCAACTGCCTTCGGGCTGATAGTAGGCTATACCCACGAATATGCCCAGGACAAAGCCAAATTCGCGAAAAGTCCTGTTTATAGCAAATTGACGGATTCAGTGTTTCTGCGTAGGTTTAGGAGAGTTCAACATTGCAGAATTCGCGAAGGTACTGTTAATAGCAGATTAACGGATTCAGGCTTTCTCTGGAGGTTTAGGGGAGTTTGGGATTGCAGAATTCGTGGCAGTCCCGTTTACGGCAGATTGACGGATTCAAACTAATTGTTCTGTAGGTTTATAGAGTTTAATGCACGGTGGTGACGTCACACTAACACATCCCCCATGCTAAAAGTGTAGTCGTTATATACGGTTAATGTGAAAACCCACACACGTCACAGTGAATCATAACATTCTATTTACGTCTATTTATTTCTCCTTTTTTGAGCCTTATGAGTGTATGATTTGTCTTTCCTCTCCATTGCCTATGACCGAGCGGATTTCGGTCGAATGGAGTCCTGGTCACGATTGTGACCTTAACGGGTTCAGTGAGTTATCTTTATTCCATTGGAGGACGTGGCCATAGCGATTAAGGCGCTATGCTAGTAATCTGGGGGAGAACTGGGTAGCCGGTTCGAATCCGGGTCATGCCACTCCGACGAAACGTAAGTGCATAAAGGTGGCTTATTGAACTACATTATTTTTAGTGTATAATTTTCGCTGTTGGCTAATTTCCAATTTCCCTTAATATTATTTACGGCGATTTATGTCTATTTATTTCTCCTTTATTGAGCCTTATGACAGTGGGTTAATTTTGACAACCCACACTTTTTTTATAATCTAACAGTTTTTACGGGGGTCTACACAACCCCTGCTCCACCTTGTGACATATGACCCGACTTTGGAAAAATACCGTACCCCCACCCACGGAGAAAAGGCCCAACCCGGCAACCTTTCGTTCCGACGGTACGAAAACTAGGCTACTAACACTTTGAAATACACCTAAAAACCTACGAGACCCAAGTGTATAGCGCATTTTATACACTCATCTTATTTAAACTATTAAAGTAGAAAAAAATGCAGTTTTACCTTAAAACACAAACTTCGGTATTACGGAACGTCTCACAGGAAGCTTCCAACCCCGTTTCCTACGCGGAACTTCCGTTCAGGAATTTACATAACTCGCGTGTAAACATTATTAAATTCATTATGATTCACAAATAAAATTTACAAACAAGTCTTTTAAAAAAAACCTCGAAAAAGACGATAATTTAGCTTGACGTCACACCTTAGCATTAAAATACACATGCGTGAATCATAGACGATTTAACGGCTATAATTGCTCTTGAGCTCGAAACGGCTAGTCCACTAACTCGAGGCTGAAGGAAAAAACTAGCGCGCTCGTTTTTTTTTTTCCCCACCCCCTCGTTATTGGACTAGCCGTTTCTGGCTCGCGAGCAATTATAGCCGTTAAATCGCCTATGATTCACGGATATCTATTATTTAGTACTGCATAATCGCGAAGGTCCTGTTTATTGTAGACTGACGTATTTAACCTTTCTCTGCAGATTTAGGCCGGGGAGTTTGGTGTTGCAGAATTCACGAATATTCCGTTTATATTAAATTGGCGAATTCAACGTTTCTGTATATGAGTTGGCAGAATCTGTTATTGCAAAATTTGTGTGGAAGTCCTGTTTACAATAAAGGAGACACATCCTACCACTGAACGCTGCAAGCAGTCAGCATAAACAACCGCTTTTGCAAAAATACAAGATACATTAATAGGATCTTAACTAGAAATTGTGACGCCCCTCCACCAAAAAAAACCCTCTTTTTTCTCCCCCCCCCTCCCCAACCCAAAATTTCTATGACTCTCGTACACAAACGGGCAAATCAAGTTCCTCTCTCGTCTTTCTCTGAATCTTCTCGGAATTCGAACTCTTGCCTAGTTCGAACTCTTGCGGAATTCGAACTCTTGCCTAGTTCGAACTCTTTTTAAGACACAGGTTGGGTCTATTGGAAGATGACCAACGTGTCAACTCAAGCTGGCGTGCGTTCCACCACTCGGTGATTGCCACGTCGTTGATGACGTTCGCAGACTGCAAATTGTTGGGATGAGAATTCCAAATAAATAAAAAAATATTTTAAGGGAAAAAGATTGACGCGAAAAAAAGGATTAACAAAAAAATAAGATAAAAATGAGGAAACAGACCGCATTAAAGACTGGCCTTTAGATAACACAAGATACATTAATCTGAGAACGAAAGAAGAGACAACTGCCCCAACTGGGACTCGAACACAGGATTTCCCACTTACTATAGGCCGGGCGCTCTAACCATTGCGCTCTGGGGCGAATCCTGGCCACCAGCTCCAGCCGAGCTTAGTAGCTATTCAGTCTTTCTCAGTGGTAACCTAAAGGTTATGTTACAAAATAACAAAGCCGGAAAGTCATACATAAAAATTCGGCGTTTCGGCTCATCTCAGAGCTATTATCAAGCGCAGCAAGTAAAAACAAATAAAAAAAAAACACACACAAGAAAGCCACGAGTAAAGTTGCAAGTAAAATGTCCATCTTAACAAGGCAGAACATGCTAGGACGCGTTAAAAACTGACGGCACGGTAAAACAAATTTTAAAAATTTAAAACTGGAGGGGACTTCGATGTGTTCTTGTGGCTAGCACCACACGAATTCACAAGCACACATCGAAGTCCCCTCTTTAAGTTTTAAATTGTTTTAATTGTTTTATTCTGCCCGTTTTTAACTCGTCCTACGAAGTTCTGCCTTGTTAAGATGGATATTTCACTTGCACCTTGACTCACGGCTTTCCTTTCTTGTATTCATTTGTTTTTAATTGCTATTCTTGATAATGGCTCTGAAATGAGTCGAAACGTCGAGTTTTCATGCATACTTATTTGTGCACTTTCCGTTTTTTTACTTTGTTACAGTCTTCAAGTTCTTTTTAAGTTTAATTTAAATAGCCATAATTTAAAGGCCATAAACATACACACAATAACGGAAATCGAATTAACGACTTGGGGCCGCCCAGGTAGCGCAGTGGTTTCAGCGCCCGGCCTAGTCAACAGGAATCCTGGGTTCGATCCCAGTCGGGGCAGTCGTCTTTTTTTTTTCTCTCAGAGTATGGTATCTTGTATCCTCCTCACAACATACACCAATCTTAAATACAGACTGTTTGCTTTGTAAATTACTCTGCTGTTATTAACCCCTCCCCTCATCAGTGTTATGTGGAAGACGAATTGCCCTCTTTCCTCCTCCCTTCCCCCCCCCAACCCATCGCTAGCTACGACTCTGTACAAAAAAATATTTGATTTGCGATTTCCACATCAAAACTTTTTAATAAAATCTCATAACTTCTTTAAAGCTGGACAATTTTAAATATGCAAAAAAAAAAAAGATAAAACATTGTTTAATTTATGCTTAAAAATTATTGACAGTGTTATTCGACGCATCGCCGATTGTAAATGCGTAGAAATTAACTTAGGTGCTTTATTTATTTTAACATTATCATAGTCTGGCGTTACCCGGTGTGACACCATAACTACTATTATTGATGTATTTTGTATTACGATATTCACTGTATATTAACCCATACAAGATCAACATGATTTATGGGATGCTTATCCAATAAATTATTGTTATTATTAAAATAAATAAATAAATAAATAAAAAGGATGCATGCCAACAAGCAGAAGGTAAGATAGCTAGAAATTATCTGAAATTATAGCATGGCGGCGGTTTTAGCTCTGCCGGCTCATAACGAAAACGTCAATAATGCGGATGTTACTAGGAAAGTTATTTTGTCAGGAGAAATTTTTTATCTTATTGTCACGAATTATAAGGCTGCAAGCATTTATCCAAATGATGTCGGATTTAGCTAATCCAGGTATAGTATTGCTAACATGGCAACTACTCCTTTGCGTCTCGATTAAATTCTAGCTGCGAAGGCGAGTCGTTTCGTAAACACGTCCTTCCCTTTTAAACTGATTCATGGTTTCGCTACAGTAAACGCTGTCGGGCTCGTTCCAATCTTACTTCGACAGGTTGTGGGTAAAAAAAAAAAACATTTTTTTTTTTAAATAACAGAAATAAGAAATAAGAGAGTAAGGAATAAGAAATAAGGCTTAGGAATTCGTAAAGGTTAATGCATAGAAACCGAGAGCATTACTAAAATTTGACTACAGCGTTTATTATTTACTTTTAACTTACGACATTTATTTTAAATCATTTATACCTGGCGATACGTTTGTCATTTTAGTGCCAATGCATTTCACCCGAACATTAGTTCGGCTTCACCCTGGAAAGATCAAAAATCTAAGTTTTTTTTTACTTTTTATGGTAGCGTGATGAAGGCATCGCGTGCTTTGACACCTCCGATGCCGAAATATAATGTCTTGTTTTTATCGCTTGTGCTGCTGGCTACAATGATTTAAAGATCCCAGTTCATGCACGAGGATTTGCACGTCTTAAACATTTAGGTTGCTTTAGGAAGGACAGACTAAGCCCTTGAAAAGTAAATGTTCTTTAGGGACCGTAGTGCTTAAATTATCATAGTTGGAACTACGGCTACCATGATTGACTGAACTAAAAATTATTCACTCCCTGGCATGCTCATTCCACTTGCAAACCTTCCCTCAGGGTTCACACCAAGTAGTGAAATAATTTCCCTGACTTTTCCAGGTTTCCCGGAGTAGTTGAGGTTAAATTCCAGGCTATTTACCGTAATTTTAGGAAGGACAATTTTATAATTTTGTTTATAAGACTAACAGAGGGCAAAAGAATAGCCAGATGTAATGAACTTTCAGGGAAGTACAGACTTTTTTACAACATTTTTTACAACCATGTCTTAACATAATGTGTTTAATGCACTTAGGCCTATGCCTGAAACTGTGGCTCTATTCTTTTCCTACTACGCATCACAGAACATCCCAGAAATTCCATCGTGACCTCTTTTTGCTCAATACGTGACCTCACCAGGGACGTACCTTTACGTCCCTGACCTCACTATAACTTCCCAGTGCCGCACTGTGCTCGCACTATAACTTTCCGTCACAGCTGGCCTTGTTAATGCCATTAAAGCTTTCCAGTGGCATCACCAGATGGCTCCCTGAGCTATAATTTCTTTGCTAATTTTTCCATCTCATTATAGCTTGTATTTCATTGCTGCAGGCAGTAGTCGAGGCAACAAAATGTAAATTGTTTTCTACTTTGAAACAATTCAACCGGGTCACGAAACCCGTATTTAAAAAATGAAAAAGTCCTTTAATCATGTCAACCACCCAATTTTGAGGCCTAAAATCAGAGATTTAGCTCCATTTTTTTTTGTTTTAAACTGTAAGATTCAAGCGGAATCCGTATCGTTTCATTATGGTTGTGAACAATGAATCAACTTTTCACTGACTGACAACGTCACTTACCGCGCGACCAAACAACGTTGCACGGCAGTAATGAAAGAGGGTGGCGCGATGAGCTCTGCTGTCGTATCTTACCATAGTGATTATGTAGATGTTCCGTAGCAGCGGTAAAGGAGCCCGATTTATAAGTCTACTGGCCCCGAGCAATACATGAGTAACGCAACCCCAGCAAAAAACGATCATGGTCAACCATGGTTAAATATCTGTAGCCTCGGTTAAACCATGGTTGGTCGCAATTTACCCTTGGTCTCGTTAGTCACTGGTTACCATGGTAACAGGAATCGTTTACCATGTTGCAATCCTTGGTTAACAATGGTGGGTTCCAATTTACCCTTGGATTATCAATGGCATTCCATGATCGTAAACAGTGGTTTAACCTTGGATTTTCCTGGCGAAAGCCGTTTGCCATCTTCAACCCCAACAATTTTTTTACAGTCCGACAGGTGGAGTTAGTGTGCCAGCTTTCTCTCCTTCCCTCCTAAAGCCCAGATTAAAACAAACGAGCCCAAAATATGGTTGTGAGCCATTTTAAAAGGTCAACAGAAACAGGGTGCACGGGTAGCTGCGAGCACTGGGGCGTCAGATTCGATAGGCGTCCTGGTCCCAGTGTACATCTCTGGCTTCGTACAGACCCGGGTTCGATCCTGGCGATGGGAAGTGTATATGTACGGGTTTTTCTCCGGTTGTTTCCCGCCCGTTGCACGAGGGTTTCCTCCGGGTACTCCGGTTTCCTCCCTCATGCGGCAAAAAACAACTGTAATAATGGTGGTACTTCTTCCACTTAACATCTGCCGCCGGGAATTTGGGTGGGTGGATGCCTCGAGCATCGTCTCTATATATTATATTATCAAATTAGACAGAAGAGTTGTTTTGAATTTTTTTTTCCGTACATGTAGCCAGCACAGCTGTAGCTTTGTCAATGCCATGTAAGTCACCAAATTAAAACAAAACAACGTTGAAAGTACCCAATCAGCAGATTTTCTTGATTTTTAATAACCGACATAAGCCTGTGTACGATTCTAAAAGGTGAATCGAACCTCGAGTTTTGTCAATACAGCATTCTAGTATTTAAAAAAATTTTTTCATATATGTTAAGAATCTGTTTCCGATGTGTGACGCTCGATTTGAGGGTTGTATGAAATGAAAAAAAAAAACTGTGGAAAGTAGGGCTAGGCAAGAGTTTTGTTCACTTGATCAATGGCGTCAGTAGAAACTGAGTGGTTCTCACAAAAACTTGAAACGAACCTCGAAATTAGCAGTGAGAAGTACGAGCACAATTTCGACAAATAGTGCACGAACTGGAGTCACAGGAACTGTCGTGTGCTCCTTGATAAGTAAATAAAAGAATTTACTGTGAATATTTGAAAAAAAAATTCCATGCATTTACCGTGGTTCGAATACATTTCTCTACCAGGTAGAGGGTTCGTTGAGCGAAAACCTTGTACAAGATAAGCTGCTCATGTATAGATCAGTGTTGGCTTCGTTCGCTCGCTTCAGTTTGTTCACTTCGGCTTGTCCTCGTACTCGTAAATTGGAATTGCTGTGTGAGATGGGGAAGACAGAAAATAATGTATTTCCTGTATTAATGTATTTTCTGCATTAATGTATTATGGCATATCTTGCTCGGCCGAGTAAGAGACACCTTCAGAACTCAATTATGTGCCTAGTTTCACACTCTGAAGTTTCAGTTTTAAGCGCATTTTTAATACGTCGTTATTTCTTTTCTTTAAACCCTTTTCGTTTTTAGGCATTAACATGTCATGGCCTGGTTGGTTCTCCGATCTCACCCGAGGAAAACCGAGGAAAACGGAGGAAAACGGAGGAAAACCACCGAGGGAATTAGACGCTACTTTTTCCCTTGTAAATTACTTTGGTTTTGTCGTATTAAAAGATGGCGGAGGTCTCCTTAGTGTTCCAAAGAGGGAACGGTGTTTCGAATGGGGCAAGTTTTTCTCTTTTTTCTTTTCTTCTTTTTTTTTGCCCTCACCTGAAGGCAACAATTCGTATACCGAGGACGACGCCGTGCGCCTCCCGTCAAGTCCCGTGGGCCGACGGGTAATCTATGTCCTTTACCAACGGCCCACGCTTCCTTCCTTTCCCAACGTTGCAATGCCTATAGCTGCTACCGTTTAATATTAAGTGCAAAGGATTGAGCGATATATCTTCGGGGGGGGGCCCGCCGGCGGGGGAGAGGGGGTGTACGTGGTTGATTCGTTGGATTCTTTGCAGCTACGTAGCATGCTTCGAGTTAGGGGCCAGCCTATATACACAACCCGGGGTTTTATACCAACCGTTGAACCCACAGGGCTAGGGGCAGGAATAATTGAAAAAATTCGAAAGAGATATATATATATATATATAAATTTCGACGGGGCGGCAAAACGGGCGGAATTTCCATATCGTGACTGAGCGTGACTATGGATTCCGCCAGGGCCCATGATCTATTA
>JAHWFP010074840.1:0-39479 GCA_023313725.1 Lithobius niger
CTTTCCCCAAATCAATCCCAAATTATCCTACGCTCTTCTGAAACGCTCTCCGCCTCCTGGCAGGTAAGTTAGCACTTCAACCGATATTTTCTCTAGGTTAAGGAGCATAAACCTGGCAATTCCATTTGGATGATCACTTCTGTTAGCAGAGACCCCACCCAACTATCGATGGTTTTTTGGCTCCCAAGCTAGAAAAATGTGTAGGGTTAACACTCGTTGAAATGCACGTCCAACCTTTGAAGCCTTGAGGGGGTGCAAATGGAGGAAGAGGACAGGTTGACGTCATTTGACATCATGTCTTTGTTCTGCAGCATGTCATACTGTCACATTCTGCAAATGTTTGAGAGGAGTCAAAATGCAGAAGATACCATAGGATGGATATGAACTAGCCCGATGACTGCTTAAAACCATTCTCGCTAACATTTACGTGCAGTGTTCCGAAGTGTCACCAGCTGGTACCAGCTACCAGCGATCATCCTGCAAAACACATAAGCACGTCGTCTTTAACCACCCAACACTACAATTCTGCGTTCGGGAGAAGAGCGGGACACGAGTTAGCCAAAGTGAAGGATACGCTAAACAATAGAAGCTTTCACATCTGAAGAGAAAGAAGGAAAGGATCTGTTCCGGGACAAGCTGATCGTCAGAGGAGGAAAGGGGCATGTCGTCTTCAACCACTTGACGCCAAAATTCTGGGTTCGGTCTGTTGAATTGTTAAGCAGGAGAAGAGCTAACCGAGGTGGAGAACACACTAAACAAATGGACGTCTGAGCTGTGTTTCACGTCCGAAGAGGAGAAAGGATCCGTTCCTGGACATGATGATTGTCAGAGCAGGAAAGGGGCACGTTGTTCTCAACCACCCAATGTTTAAATTCTGGGTTTGATATGTTGATGGTACCATGACGAGCGGAAAAAGAGAAGAGCTAGCCAAAGTGGAGAAAACGCTAAAGAAAAGAATTCCAGAGCTGCGTCTCACATCCGAAGAAGAGAAAGAAGGAAAGATTCCGTTCCTGGACATGCTGAACGTCACAGGAGGAAAGAGGCACATCATCCTCAACCGCCAAACGAAAAAATTCTGATTCAATATTTTGATGGTACCTTGACCATCAGAAGAAGAGAAGAGCTAGCCAAGTGGAGAAAAAGCCAAACAAATGGAAGCTTGAAGTTCGAACACACAGATCGTTAGAAGAGGAAAGGGAAGCTTTGATTGATGCGATACGTAAAACTAACCCACACTGAACATGGCATAGAGTTCTGCTCGTGGCACGCGAAGATCCAACTCCTGGCCTTCATTAGAGGGGAGATAAGGAATAGAGGAAAAGTGATAAAGGCGCACGAAGGTATAGAATGGTTTGAGGAGGTGAAGAGAAAATATAGTTAGGATAACCAGCTCAATCCATTCAATGAAGCTATTAAGACGGCAAAGGCATGGAAAAATCCCCTTGACGAAAGATTGATAAAAATAATGGAGGAAAAATCGTTGAAGTGGTAACTTACCTGCCAGGAGGCTGAGTGTGTCAGAAGAGCGTTGGTTAAGTTGAGGATTGTGGTTCTTCGGCAACCCCAAAAACAACTGAAGGCTACTTGGCAGCAAGATCATCGGCCAAGGAATCACCCCACCTGTTGAAGACCGATACCAACCTGTTCTGCACCCACCAGTTCTTGGCAATAAAGAACCTCACCAGCTCCCCACCGCGTCACGACGCCATCTAACGGCCATCAGGCTCAAACTCATATTCTTTCGATTTATAACTATGGTAGCAGGTTCGACAGAGCGGGGTAGGTGGATGGGTTCTCAGAGGTAAGTATTTTAGGAGAAGTAAAAAGGTCAAAATGCCAGGTACAGCTGGTTGATTTTGGTTTCTATTACCTTTATGAAAATATACATTACCTGATATTTAGCATTCTCCTTCTGTATTTGCTGTGCAATCTAGAGATTAAAGTTCTTGATCCGTCCGGCGCTGCTATTCTCTGCGCATGCGCAGTCTCAGCTATATACACTCAGATGTCAGACGTTGCTTCATTTTTCGTTCCATTAAGTGCCCCAGTGGAGACACAGAGGGAGGAGGGTGGGAAAACGGCAATGTATATTTTCATAAAGGCAATAGAAACCAAAATCAACGAGCTGTATCTGGTATTTTGGGCTTTCTATGTGTCACAAAAATATCCATTACCTGATATTTAGCATTCTACAGACCTCGTCAAAGGTGGTGGGCATCACTTGATGGAGTCCCCTAGGGTAGTGCGCCGGTTCCCCAGATAAACAAGTCTTCGCGAACGATCGAAGCTGTAGATGGATGGAGACCGTGTCGCTTAAGAGGGTTATAGTACTCGCTTGGTGGCCACAAAGGGACCGATGCGGTACAGTCCATCCGCGTGGACCGACATGTCTCTTAGGTAATGAGACGTGAACAGTCGGGCTTCTTCACGAAGCGGCCTCCATGGTTTCAGAGATGGGGACGTTACTGTGGTGGGCCCAGGAAGTCAACATAGCTTAATTCATGCGCGGGGAATCGGATACCCTGGTCAGTGCAGTCTATATAGTGCGCCTTGTAGGCGTCTAGGATTACAGTTTTAATCCAAGTCGCGACCATACGTGCGGTCATCTCGCCGGTCGCTGATGCAAAGGGAAGAAAAAGTTGAGAGAGACTCGTCGCAGAGGCTTGGACCTCTTCAAGAAGAAACGAATGGCTCGAACCAGGCAAAGAGCTCTTTCGGGTTCGTCGCCAACGATGGTAAAAAGAGCTGGTATGCTAATGGGGTTCATACGGTTAGGGCTTCTGGGTCTTGGCTCGGAAGGACGATCAAGGAGTAGTCCCCTAAGCCGCCGCTGTTAGCCGCCGCGCCGAATAAGTTTGAGTGAGCCGAGCAGCCGCTGCAAAAATTACGGCGGCCGCCACACTTAGCCGCTGAAAAAAAATACGACTACCGCCACAAATAATTCTATCACAGCGTGACTAAACGAAACCAAATGAAGTTAATTTTGTTATTATTTGCAGAATTAAGACTTTAAGTGGTAATTACAAGCATGATTTTTTAGTGTAATCGATTAATTGTTTCAAAATTGTTCAAGCCGATTTTGATTTTATGCAGTTGATGCAAGTCCTAGATGTGTTTTAACCAGTCTTGTAAGTTCTCAAAGTGCTCGCACTTGCGGTCTTGGCATCACAAGTTCGGCAACATCAACGCTTTTCGTACCAACAGAAAAAAAACCCGGGTTTTTATAATAATGGAATGAAATGGACTGGGCTTGCAGGTAATCGCATGGATTAAATTGTCAGTTCATTCTTATGCCTCTTTTTTTTGTTCGACTACAATCAGTAAAAAAATATATCGAAAAATATATCGCTGTTACAGAGTCAGGCCAGTTGAGATAGTAGCTGTGTTCCTCGCTCCACTCCAGGCCCGTCAGCTTGCTACTGTTCTGGTATCAGTTAGTGACAGATGGACACGTTAGTCGTCGTCCAGTACCACACGGCCTGAGAACTCGTCAGGTCTCGCAATTTTTCGTGCGCTTCACCCTTCAAATGAGTCACCCGTACGTTACTGGACGACTCCTGGCGTGTCTGTCACTAATACTGGGAAAGCACAAAGCTGACGAGCCTGGAGTGGAGCGAGGGACGAAACTACTAACTCAGCTGGCCTTGTTCCGAGTACAGGTGTTGTAGGCGTGGTGGTATTTAGAAGCCCTGCTGACCTTCTGTTAACCAAACCATCCACTTTTCGTTCAAAGTGACCCGACTTGCTACCAATTTTGGTATTAGGCGGTGAGACACATTAGTTCGAAAACACCCCTTTACCAGAAAGAAATTCAAGAAGAGCTTTAAGAACGTAACTTACAAGAACGTAAGTGTGTCAGTACTAACTCGAAGTGACAAAGACGCAATTGAAGATTTGTTCGTTAGGCCTAAACACGGGTCAGCACATGGGAACTCAAAAGGCGTACTGTTGGAAATATGTGGGGTATTTAGTTAGCAAGTCAACAGACAAAACTGTAGATAAAGGCAGGCTTTATTGTAGTTTGTGTCTCGAAGCAGAAAAAAAGGAAAAAACGTATCATATAAGTAACGTTGCAAATTTTGCATTAACAACATCTACTGGGAATCTTAATCAATATTTAAATTTGAAGCACGATATTTGGGAGGTAAATGATGGCAAGCAAAATTCTGTGTATGATTTCTTAAAAAAATATCGTTGTGCTATGTCTTCAGGGCCCTCCAGTTCAAGTGTTACTGTTGCCACTAATCAGCAGGAACTAAATCGTGATTTGCTGTTATGGTTTTGTCGTGAAATGCTTCCATTTGAAACTGTGTCAAAGCCAGGTTTTGTTGAGTTCTTCGCTAAGAATTTTCCCCATGTATTATTACCAACCTCTGTTACATTGTCACTCACGTCTCTTAATGATGTCTACCAAGGTGTAGTGATGCAAGTAAAGAAACTGTTACAGGGCATTGTTGCAATACGCATTATGTTTGATGGGTAGACGGACAGATGTAAGGCGAGGCCTTAACTTGGTGTAAGAATCTCTTTTGTAAAAAACTGGAAGTTCTACATTGTTACTTTAAGTTGTCAACCTCTTATTTCTCATACAGGAGAAAATATAGCAGAGCATGTGCTAGGTGTCCTGCATAAGTTTTTTCCTGACATTAGAAAACTGATGATCACAAGTTGCCATGATGGGGCTGCAAACGTGAAGAAAGCTTCGCGTTTACTACGTGTTGAAAACTTCCAGCACTGTGTAGCTCATGCTCTACACTTGCTACTGATGACAGATAGCATAGCCAAAATTCCAGACATTCTAGAGCTGACATTCTAGAGCTATTAAAGAAGTGCAGTGCCATTGTTACAACATTTCACTTTAAAGGACACATGTTACTCGAGGAAGTGTCCATTGAAGTGTCCATTGAAGCTGAATCTGCCGATACAGTAGGAGGGGGTCCACCACCAGTAAAGAAACACTTACACAAAACACTAAAGCGCAGTTGCCCAACTCGATGGAATTCGACTCTGGCCATGGTAGACTCAGTTGTGCAGCTGCATAAAGCAGTAAACAATTCCCTGAAGAGGTTGGGCCACTCAGAATTATGTGTAACGCAGGTGGACCTGGACACATTATGAGAACTTAAAGATTTTCTGAAGCCATTTGAAGAGGTCACCCAGCTAATTAGTGTTTCAGGTCCTTCCCTATCACTGGTTCCACTGATACGTTCTAAGATTAAGAAGATATGCAGCGCAAGTCCAAAACGGGTCCCAATTCTGGTGATCCAGCAGTCGTACAACTTAAGAAGGAGGTGCGCTACCACGTCGATAACAGATTACCTGATAGTGACTTTATTAAAGTCCTGCAAGTGTTAGACCCTGAAACAAAAGGATTTGTGTCCAATGAAGACACAAAATTCTTGTTGGAAGAAGCTGTGAAAACTGCTGTTGATAAGGGGGTGTTGAATTTGAAAAGTGAAAGCGATTTGGAGAAGGAAACTGAATCAGAGACAGCTGACACTTAGCATCAGACGTCATCAACCTCAACAAATTGTGAACTTCTTGCAAAGCGACAGAATAGTCAAGAAATACTCGAAGACATTAAGGGAACAAACCAAAGAGGAAATTCGTTAAATTCTGAAATTGCAAACTACCTTGCCATTTCCGGTATTCAAGAAAAATATCAGGACAATGCCCTCCAATTTTGGTATGACAATGTCCAGTCTTATCTAGTTCTGTCAAGGTTAGCAGCCATCCACATGGGAATGTCTGCTGATTCTGTGCCAGTAGAACAAATGTTTTCCATCACAGGGCTCATATGCAATAGTCGGCAATATTCTATTGGACCAGAAAAACTCAACAGAATAGTGTTCATTCATGATAACTTTGGAGTTGTTTAGGTCATTTACTTCAGTTTCCATTCTTTATTTTTAAAGGTTTGCAGTGTTAAATAAATACAGATACAAACATATTTCCGTTGCCTTTGCCACGGACTGTCAGACTGCTTCAGTGGGAATTGAGCCATCAACGTATAAGACCAAAATGCTGAAGCACTAATTACTGCTAAGCCATACAGAGCAGCAGTGGTTCAGCATTTTGGTCTCAAATGTTGAGGGCTGAATTCCCTCTCAGGCAATCTGACATTAAGTCCAAAGGAAAAGGAAATAGGTTTACATCTGCATATATCACTAATCGTGCCCCTTTGACTTTCTACCCTGTTGTATGCAGTATGTTATTGTAATTACAGTACTAGAAAACTTAAATATTATTATGCGAAGCTGTAGCTCTTGACTTTCTTTTTTTTTCTGGGGGGGGTGTCATTAAAACCAAACTTAAGACGCATCTGGGAGAAAGTATATAAGCTGTAAACCAGCCTAAATTGGCCAAAAATATTGCTGGCTGAAATTAGCCGCAAATATTTTCAGCTGGCCGAAAATTAGCCGAATTTTTCTATAAGCCACCGAATACTGAAAAAAAAATACGGCTTAGGGGTCTATCGAGGAGTTAGGGCGACTCCGGTCCAATCCTGATGGAAAAAGCAGCCCGCAGCAGTCACCGAGAGGGCCTGAACCTCGCTTCAGTGAAGGCACGCAGTCACGGCGACGAGGATGACCGTCTTGCGGGTCAGATGGCTGAGACGACAGGGGTTTGTAAGGTGCCGAAAGTAAGGACGTGAGGACTATGGATAAGTCCCGTCTGGAAAGAGGCGACGAACCAACGGTTGCTCTAGCTCGAAGGACTTGACGACAGCGGAGATACGGAAATCATCCAGGAGAGCCGAGCAGCCACCAGCCCGGAAGACTGTGTTTAAGGTTGTGCAATAGACAAGGATAGCGGATCCACGAAGGCCCTCGTCAAAAAAATTGTTCAGGAAGCGCAAAAACTGTGCTAAAGAGGAACTGACAGGATTGACCTGCCGTGCGACACACCAATGACGCCATTGTTGCCAGTGGCTCTCATAGATCTTGTTAGTGGACAACTGGAGGCAATGCGAGAGGCTTGTTTCGATGATAGCAGCCATGCTTGTAACTGAAGCGACCGGGGGCTGCTGTGGAGCATGGTCCCCCTCTGCTGGGATAATAGGTCCGGTGCATCCGGGAGACGAGTTGAGTCAACTATGAGGCTGAGGAGTGGAAACCACGCGACCGACGGCCAGTTGGGCGCAATGAGGATGAAAGACCGAAGGAAGGCCTGTCTTTTGCGAAGCAACGCCCCAACTTTGTCAGGGGAGGGCACGACTAATGAACGAGCCAAGTCGAAATGAACGCCGAGAAAAAAGAAGGTCTATGATGGTATTAGACGGAACTTTGGAATGTTGAGTCTGAAACCTAAATAGACAGGTGCATCAGCACGATCTTTCGGCCATTGATGTATAGGTTTGTATCTCAGTTGGTATACGTTCAAATGAACCCCTTCTGCTATTTTCAGCTTGTTACCTCGAGATAACTTGGTGGAGCAATTCTGGAGTGCATATTTTTCATTTATAAGGCTATTTTTACATATATCGGCAATGCCTACACCAGAGTATAAGCAATAGTCACCATTATACACGTGTTCCAACTGTTTTATTAGACATTTCTACAATTTTCACATAAAGTTGAACTAATTCCAGAATCCTGGGGATGGGGAGTAGTCAGATTTTACATTTATAAGGCCATTTTACTTATATCGGCAATACTAACGTCAGCGTGTAAGCAATAGTCATCATTAAGACGTGTTCCTTCTGTTTTATTAAACATTTTTACAATTATCTCATCAAGTTGGACTAATTATAGAATCCTGGGGTGCTTGTTTTCCATCACATGGTTATTTTACATATATCGGCAAGAATTTATAGACGGTTTGGGGCCCAAAACCCCTGTAAATTCTTAATATTGACAATAATAACATCAGCGTTTAAGCAATAATCATTATTACAAATGTGTTCCTTTTGTTTTATTAAACATTTCTATAATTATCACATCAAGTTGAACTACTTACAGAATCCAATTAGTAGAAATAAATAATATTCGCTTTAAAATACCTAAAAATGTGTATTTAACCATTGTTTTATGCAAAGTAAACATTTCTAAAAGTGCACACTATCAATAATTAACTATACATTTGGTTATGGTTTCCTTTCTGGATCAGAGCTATCGCTATCAATCGAAGAACAATACGATTCACCTTTTGAAGTTATTTGCTCTATAGCAGATTCTTCGAATTCTGTGCTGGTTGACTCAATGTCACCCAGACAAATTGAAGTCTTGAACCACTTCCAACTGGCTTCCTCCTCCGATATCTGTAGTGTGAGCATAGGAACCATTCAGGCTTCAATGTATCTTCAATTAATATCTCACCGGATAAATACGGGTCAATCAATCTTCTCAGTTGTGGGTTCAGTACGCTGATGCCAGTAATGATCTATTAGGCTAGCTCTCTGAATGTGCTGACAGAGACTGTCTAGATCTGGAACAATTGTTTGTGTATTTTTTACATTAGTGCTTGTATTGTCTTATGCATGTATCTTCAAGTTGTTCTCCTCCTTTACCATTGCAGAAGTATTGATGTATGAATGTTAGAGCAAGCCCTATTCACTCGCTCCGAAATCTAGCCACGGTAGCGACCAGAGTACTCGTGATCAAAACATGGTGCGCCATCTGTCGCATCTGGCCGCAAGTGTAGCGGCAGCTCTTGTCTCCAACTACGTCCGGGGAAATCCAAGATGGTGGCAACGTGTGCTCCCGGCGACTGCTCGCGTTATTGGATGCGCTAGTCACGTGACTCGACGTTACTTCCGCTGTTGTCGGCAGTTGCTTTCGTGGCGAATTTGAGAAACTAGAGTATTCTGGCCACATGTTGGGTTGTGGTGCTTGCGCGGTAAGTATAGCGAGTGAGTTATCCTGCAATGAAGTGTAGTTATTAATCCAAGGTTAGAGCGCAGTTTTGTGTTTCTGTTGAAACATCCAGACTTTCCCAAGATGTGATAAGTGATATATTATTTGTTCAAGCTCCAATGATTTATTAAAAACTCGTCTTTTTTGACACATTGTCGAAGTAGCTGGTTACATCACTTCCTGTAATTGTCTGATGGGCTGGCAAACTAATACTCGTGGCCAATGTGCTGGCATACGGAGCTTTTATCATCAAATAGAACACCAGACATTCTGGAGAATATATCAGGTATTCTCGTTGAGTATACCAGGTATATTGCGAGAATACTAGGAATAATACCAGGTATTATTCTTGAGAGAATACCAGATATTCTTGAGAGAAGACCAACTATTCTTAAGAGTATGCCACATATCCTTGAGAGTATACAAGGTATTCTTGAGAGAATATCAGGCTTTGTTGAGAGAACACCATGCATTATTGAGAGAATACCAGGTATTCTCTTGACGATTCCTGGTGTTATCAACAGCACCTGTTATTCATTCAATAATATTTGGTATTTTCTCAATAACACCTGGTAATCTCTTTAAGAATCCTGGTATTATCTCAAGAATGCCTGATAGTTCCAAGAATACCTGGTATATAATGCTGGATATTCTCTCAATATACCTAGTATTCTCTTAAGAATGTCCGGTATTCTCTCAGAAATGCCTGGTATTTTATCACGAATGCCAGGTAAGCTCTCAATAATACCCGGAATTCTGTTTGTTGATATAGGCTCCGTATATTAGTACACTGGTCACTGGCCATACTGCAAGTATGGAAGTGATGCAACCAACTACAGGAAGTGATTACAGGAATTGATGCAACCAACTACTTTTACAAATGTCAAAAAAGGTGGTTTTAAAAAAATCATTCAAACTTGAAGAAGAGTGAATCACTTGTCATATCTTGGGGAAAGGACGGATGTTTCAATAGAATTACAAAGCAATGCTCGAACATTCATAGAGTAATAAGGCTACAATGGTAAGAAGAACAACTCATTGATACAAACATACGACTGTACAATACACCAAGTATAAAGCTACACAAGCAAATATTCCAGATCCAGACAGTCGTTTCAGCACATCAAGAGGGCTAACTTCATAGCTTATTACTGGCATCCTCACAACAGAGAAGACTGATCCATTTTGGGAAGATCCCAATCCGAGCGAAGGGCGGCAACGGAAGGATAAAATGTATGGTGTCAAAACGTAAGGAGTTGGAAACGAGTACGGGGAAGGTTATGTTGACCTAAATCCATAACAGCAGGAGCTGAGCGTTGACAAGTCGTGAAACTCCGTGTGAAGGGTTAGTGGCCATAATACAGGACTTGACCAAGATGACACGGGAAAGGAGAAGGGAGCAGCCGACGAAGGGAAAGGCCCAACTTGGGTGGGCCGTAGGCTGGATGGATGGATTCGGAGGGACGAACCCAGAAGTGTACGGAGGGGAGCCACGTTGAGTTAGGTGAATCACGTTTTCATGGTGTGGCGATGGGGAGACGTCATTCGTAAGGATGGTCGAAAGGTAAGGAGGCAAGGTCGGAAGGCGGCACAACCCGGAAAGCACGGGAAGGGAGCCACAACGTATGTAGTGCCAGCGAAGGAGAAGTAGCAGGCAGAAGGAACGCCCGAAGGGTGGCAGCCCAGTCGGAAGGGGGGACGATCCTGGGTCTTCGGAAAGGAAGCCATGCCGACTACAAGATCTTGAGAGGGTGGAGGAACTGAAAGGCAAGGAAGCCAGTTTGGAAGGTGGAACGGTCCCGGGAAACCACAGGAAGGGAGCCACGATGTCTTCAGTTCCAAAGAAGGGTGAGATGCCCAGAAAGGGAACGACCGAAAGGCGCAAGTCAAATCGGACGGTGGGTCGGTCCCGGGAATGCACGGGAAGGGGGCCACGATGGCTTCGGAGGGCAGCTGAAGAACGGGGTCAGGTTTCTACGTGCGAAGGGGAAACGGACGAAAGAACCAACAGAACGAGCGGCCGTCAACGACGGCGGCTTGAGACAGAGTCTACGAGCCCGCGTAGCCGCCGCTCTTATATAGGGAGGACCGCGCATGTGCACACCAAGTACAATACACCAAGTGCATGCACGGTTGGGTCACTGAGGTGGCTATTTAAGTCTGAAGTATCCAACAGCATCATTGAGGCAATAACGCAAAACATTGACAGGTTTAGCATAAAGAAATGCTCCTTTGCTAGAATCATGTGGTCGGAGGGGTTTTCCTATCAAAATCTCTTCATCCTCAGCACTTAACATGCTACCAAGTTCCAATAAAATTCTGAACAGAACTCGAATTGTGGAAGATGAGAAGGTAAATGGCGAAAACCATCCATATCGGCAAAAGAAGTTTTTGGAGGGTTAGCCTCATTAGACGTGTCTTGCTAAAATTTCACCGATTTCATCATCCGAAAGCGTTTTATAAATGCCGTCCTTGTAATTCCACGAAATTACGAAGATGGCAACGCCGACACAAACTGTCTTGTCTCCCGGGGTCAAACTACTGCACTTACAGCATGAATCAGACATAGCAGAGCGCCGGCAGCCAACAAGCGTCGCACCATGAAACCCCAACCCCCCCCCCCCCCCAAAAAAAAAAAACAAGCGTGTTAAGTGCTCAATGTCAAACCATTGGGGTGTAAGTGTTCCTGCGAGTAGAAGTCTCTGGACTGTTGCCTAAAGAAGCCAGTTTGCAATAAATGCCGGAAATTCACTAGTTCCTGAAGCGAAAACTTCTACAGTTTTCATTCTGCGTTATTGGACAGTAAGTAATTCGTTCCATTCATAGCCATCAAAATAAACCCGAAAAGCTCAACCGTACTACCAATGGCAAGCAAATCCACATGAATACTGTACAAAGGCTCAAAGAAGCACAACTTAATAAATTTACAAAAGGTCAGTTCTCACCTAACTTTTTATCATTTGCAGCCAATTGTGTATCCTTTTTTTAGCCTTGCCCTCTCTATCTAAAGCTACTGACATTCAGACCAATCGAAAGCTCATATCAAGCCATCCAGTTTGGTATCATCACAAATCGGATGAGATGTGGTGATTACATTTTGAATGGAACTTAATTTTCCTTTGAGTTAAAGATGCAAACTCGCACGCCAAATTGAGAGTACAAATTGGATGCTTGGGTCAGCTGAAAGTTTTGAAGTATTATACATCCTTATCGATTGCATTTAAACTGGAATCTTTGCAATAAGAATGGGCAAACCAGATAAATATAGAGACAAATGGAACTTGGGATTCAGTCAGCAACTATGACAATTTTAAAGCCGAAAGTCAATAAAAAACATTCTATCTTACCGCCATATTGTGTGTATGCTTGTTTGATGTCACACAACCAGCTGACTAACTGTTCGCATGGAATTGATTCGCCATACTGCAATAAATACCTACAACAAAGTAATACGTTGATGTAGAGGATGTTATCTACAAGCATTCAAAAGTTCCACAATGTCTTCATGTTACAGTCTGTAAGTCAAATGTTCTTGAGAAATTGGCCTTCAAAATAAAATAACTTGAGGTTTATTAAGAGTTTTTGGTGGAGCAAAGTGAGCGTACGTATAACGAACACCAAAATGGAGTGGAATTTCTACTCTGCTGATTGGAATGAAATTTGCTACATCGCTTGAAACCCTCAAAGGTGTAATAGAGCTCGAATTTGCCATAAATCGACCAATTATTACAGAAGGAATTGCTGCGCACATTTTCCAATTTATCTATCTAACACTCACGATTGTACATTTTGAATATTGAATAGTTAGGAATTCTGAGGAAGCATACAGTGTGCTGCTGGTGACTAGGGATGGGTGGGTTTCATTTTTTTGAGTTCGGCTCCGGTTCGGTTTTTAGGCCCACAAAACCGCGGTTTCGGTATCGGTTTTTGCCACCATCCGCTCCAACCAACTATTTCTATTTTTTTCTTTCTAACAGTACTATACTAACTTCTAACTCCTGCTTTCACTTTCAGCAGCGTCATAGACCATGCTCCCAGCTGTGGCACCATTTTCCTCTATTTTCTTTTTAATGCTTACGAGCTTTGTTGTCATTTGTACGTATAAATTGATAATTATTTTAAACAAATTAGAAAAATAAATCACTTTTTGATTTTTCGAACACCGTACAAAAAACCCGAATCGGTTTCGGTTTTCAGTAAAACCGAAAATTCAGTTTCGGTTTCCGACTCATTCCTACTGGTGACCAAGTCAACTTTTTAAAACACGGAAAATTAAAACGTCATTGCGTCCTTATAACTAACAATCTTTTTCAACGTAATTCAACAACATAATATTTGATCATCGAATTTTAATCACAACTGAAAGTTAAGCAATAAAAGAACAAAAGGATTCTGATAACGACACATATTTGCTTCATTTGAAAAGAATGCTTGGCAAATTCTCTTCAACATGGCAATTAAACATGACCGGCTAAGGGAGTCCCACATTTATACCTTACATAAAAGCAGATGACGAAAGTAGCTGTTTACACGAAAAGAAACCACGCAGCAAACAAAACTTTTTTACCGCAGTACAAATTAATAAAACGTCTTCCAGTACTTAAATACGCAAACCAAAATAGTCCAAGTTAAGGCTTCACAAATTAGCAATTTTGGCAACAACTACGAGTTGTCTTCATCAAGCTAAAGTCAGGAGACTTGCACTCTGGCACCACCATGCCAAAGAAAATCGACTACATTCAAACTTCCCTCATCACAGTTGGCCTTTGCTCCTAGTCAGCTCCCTACGCCGCTGTCACAGCTGATCTCATTCATTGTTGGGATTGGGAGGAATTTTAATCAGCTGTTTTCAAGCTTGCCACACAGTTTTGGAGTCACAATCTTCCCAATGTGCTTGTGTGCAGACTCCTGCACATCCACCAGTGGTATTCATTTTTTCCTGGCAGTGCTATATAGTGATGGCCCCCAAAGGCACGGAGGTGTGCTCCCTTGCTCAAGTTGGATTTCAGCATGATCTTATTTTGCTGCCACTCCACAAGGCGTTTGGTCTTCTTACAATGTAAGGCAACAACACTCTTCTCATCCCCACCAATGGTGGCCTGTGCATTTTCCATGACTAGGCAAGTCTCCTGACTTTAGTCTGATGAAGGCAACTTGTAGTTATTGCCGAAAATTCACTAGTTCATGAAGCTTAACTTGGGACTAATTTCGTTTGCGTATTTTGCCTTTTAAGTGCTGTGCGTCGATAACCAAAGTAAAATGACTGAATAACAGTTTTTGCAAAATGTCGTCATGTAAGTTTTGAAATTTTCCGTCACAATGGCAACACAAACTCTCAACACCATGATGCGTGGTAAAAATTAAAAACATAACGTACAGGCTAAACGTACAAGCTAAAGACACTAAAACCACAACGCTTACAGAAACATTAAAATTGTCAAAATTGTCGAGGAATGTGAAGACTAAATGTGATGGCGTCAAAAAACAGAATTGCTAGCCTTCCACCGGGACGGCTAAATTTTGTTTCTATTTGCCTTAATGAAAACATACATTACCTGTAAATTTTAGCATTCTCTTCCAGAATGTGTGTTTCCCTAGAGATCAAAAGTCTAATTGCAGCCAGCTCGCTAACATCAGCACACATGCGGGTACTCCTATAAAAAGGGCCATCAGGAGAAAGCAATCATCTTTCTTGCCTCTTAATGTGTCATCATGGTGGTGACTCAAGAGGGGAGGTAGGGTGGATAACTGGATACATGTTAAGTATAGTTTCGTATAGGCAAATTGAAACAAATTTAGCCAGCCCAGCAATTCTCCGTTTCTATCATAAAGTTAATTAACCTATAAATTGGAGTGTTTACAGAAAACCTCATCCAAAACGGCGGTGGTCACTACCAGACGCGTTACCCTCGGGTTAGGAGCTAGTCCCCCAAAAATTCACCGACTTCGCACTTTATTAAATACACACAAAAACAATTAAGGAAGTTTTGGTCTTTTTTCATATTATGGTGGCCCTGAAAAGGGCTGTCTGGCTCTAACGATGGGTCCCAGGCGATGAAGTCCATCTGCGAAGCTAGTCATATCTCTGAGGTAGTGGCTTGTGAAGACTGACTGGTTCCTCCATGATGCTGCTCCGACCATCTCTGCAATCAGGATGGTGCTGTGGAATGCCAATGAAATGGGGATGGCACGAAGCTCATAAGCTGTGACCCTGATGTCGTTGTCATTAAGTCTTTATAAGCATGATGAATGACGGTTTTTATCCACGTGGCAATAGTTGTGGCTGATGTTATGTCGAAATCCCTTTTATAGGGTAAGAAACAGATGCTTTCGACTGCTGCGCATTTCGTTGCTGTCAGTCCCCGTGATGTAAAAGTGTAGTGAACGTACTGGACAGAGAAATTGTCCCGGTTCATCGCCAACCATCGGTGAGTGTGCCGGAATGGTGATGGTTAGGGACGGTTCGTAGGGTTTATGGGTTTTAGCTCTGAAGGAACTTGTTGGGGTCAGGTAGGCGGCTGCGAAATCTGTCGAAAAGAAGCAATAGGCTGGATCTACTGATAAGGCTTGTATTTCACTGCAGCGTAGACTTGTGGCGAGAGTAATAAGGAAAACAGTTTTACAAGTAAAAAGGCGAAGGTTGTAGTTTTGGAGTGGCTCTTATGATTCCTTCATGAAGAAGTTTAAGACAATAGAAAGGTCCCAGTCAGGTAAGAGACGTCAGGTTGTGGATCTTCGACTTCAAACGATTTGATGAGTATTGAGATGTGAAAGTCGTCTAGAAGATTGGGAGAGACAGCGGCTTTGAAGATCCAATTTAAAGCTGAACGGTAAACAAGGACCGTTGAACCTTTTAAGCCCTCATTAAAAAGGTCGGTGAAGAATCAGGAGTTCTGAGAGAGTAGGATCGATCGGACTGATTTTTCGTTCGTTACATCTTTTCCAGTGACTGTCAGATTTTGTTAGTTAAGTTTGCCAGAAGGGAGGTAATAGTAGGAAGAGGCTTTGAGTGGATCTGAGTAAACAGCTTGAACGGAGGGTAGCAGTATCCGTAGAGGTTCATCCAAGAGAATGTTAGAGAGTCTACTGCCCGTGCTTGTTCGTCCGGTACTGGACTGATTTAGTGGGGAAGTTTGACATTCTGCCTCATGACAAATAGGTCGACCATGGGAGTCCCCATATGTCGAACATATATTCGCAAATGGATGGCCCTGAAGGGAGCTTGCTGTGGGACAAGGAGTCTGTTATCATGTTGAAATTGCCTGGAATGTTGAGCGAGAGAAGCTTCGTGTACATGTGAATGCAAAGTATGAAGATTTCAGAGTTTACTCCATGAAGTTTTCAGGTCTTTGTGCCTCCTTGTTTTCATAGATAAGCGACTGCTGTTGTGCTGGTGACTTGAACTTGGACTACTTTCCCTGATACTAACTGTTGGAATCTTTTAGGCTGTTGAGAACAGCTTTCAGCTCCAGGATGTTTATGTGGTCTAGATCTTCACATGTAGATGTTGAGCGATGTGTGCCCCCATCATGGAGGTGAAGGTCTGGTTAGGGTCCGTGAACTGTTTGAGGTCATAACGTCTGACTATCAGAGGAGAGTTTCTATTGGAAAGGCTTCGTCCACGAGGTATGGCATAATCTAGTTGGAAGGAGGGGCGGGCGGGGGGTGTGCATTTTCCAAGTGTCGATTCGGTGGTGGCGAAAGGAGTGCGTCATCCATCTGCCGTAGGGTACAAGATTTGCTACTGAGTCCAACTTTCCTACAAGGCAGTTCAGCTCCCATTAGAGTGCAAGTCTTTCGTTAGGAAGTTCCTGCAATATTCGATCCGGTCTATGCAGGGCATCGATGTGGCAGGGGAGAGGTCGCCGAGGAATTTGAAAGTTTGGGCAGGGGCCAATCTTGATTTCCGTAGATTTATGCCGAAACCCAGTTGAGTGAGGTGATCGTCTTTGAGAACTTTTGCGTTTTGATTTTCCAGTAGCCAGTGGTCTAAATAAGCGTTTGTAGGGATCTGGTGTTGAAGTAGGGCCAAAATAGAGGGGGGGGTTTGAGGCTTAATGGTGCGTCGACAGCTAGGTCATTAGCGCCAACCTCAGTTACAGTGCAGTGGTCCCAGGTTGCCATTGCACCACACATTACAGAGACCCCTAATCTAAATCTTGTCATACATCTGGACCTCCTGCAAAAATTGAATAACACCGGACAGGAAAACAGACTTATCGCCCAATTGACGTGTAATGTCCTACAGAAGATGGAAATGACGACAACACCATCAAGATGGCAACAATCAACAAGGAAGTGTCGTATCGTAAGTGGCCGTCAACCCCGCTCAAAAGTAAACAGTGAGTAAGTCAGGTATGACCACATGCGCAAACGGGCCAACACCACCTCTTCATGCGACACGCCGTGTGCCATTCCTTAACAGTGCCTTTAATAGCTCGCAATTTATTGCCGCCCTGTCTGTCCCACAAGGTTTGCCAAAAAGCGTGTAACCTCAAACGTAGAGTCGGAAAGGCGTCTGAGGGAACAAGGCTGATATCCCATCCGAGAGGACCAGAAAGGGCCCCTTTCGCTGCAGAATCAGCGTGCTCATTCCCAGCCCAACATGACCCGGGAACCAGCAAAAAACCACGGTCTTTCGCTGGCCAGGCAAGCGGGAAAGCAGAACTTGGACGCCTAGTGTCAAGGGGTTCCGCGGGTTGTATTTCGCCAAGGACTCCAGAGCACTCATTGAATCACTAAAGATGAGGAAATGCGTGCCCTAAAGCCAAGACTCCATTCCACCGCCAGATCGGAAGCCACAAGCACTGCAGAAAACACAGAATAGCCCGATGGAAGGCGATGGGAAACAGTTACTCCCTTACACACACAAGCACACGCCACGCCAATGTCTGACTTCAACCCATCAGTGAACAGCCACTCATATCCGGCGTACTGACAACACAGCTACCGGAACTCCTAACAGTACCTTGCCGGTAGAGTGGAACCTTTTGGGAGGGACGCCAGAGAAAAAATGAAAATGCCACTTGGGACAAGCCACTGGCATCTCCCCAAGCATCAAGATGCAGGGGATATAAAAGGCTATCTAACGACAGGACTGCTGGAAACCACCTATCGCGGAAATCACCTTTACCCAACCCAAGCCTGCCGTTCCGCAAGTCTGGTTTAAACACCATGGACCAAGCAGGACTGGACCGAACAGCACGCAAACGCACAGCATACTGAAGGGCAATCTGTAGCCAACGAATGGCCAAAGGTGGCTCCGAGGCTTCAGCATAGAGGCTGTCCACTGGAGATGTCAGAAATGCCCCAGTCGCCAGACGCAGGCCACTGTGATGCACAGTGTCCAACATCTAGAAGAGTCGAGTCACCAGCCGAACCATAGACCATGCACGCCTAATCAAGTTTGCTGCAGACAAGGGCTCGGTAGAGGCGTAACATGGCAGTGCGATCAGCACCCCCATGAAGTGACCAAGAGAACCCCTAAGATGTTAAGCGCCCGCAAAGCCTCGTCTTTAAGTTGGCGCAAGCGTAGAAGCCAAGACATCCTAGAATCGAACACCAGACCCAGAAAACGTGCCTGTGGGACAACAGGAATATGTGCCTGTTCCAAGTACAGCCAAGGATCTGTGTGCAGTGTTCGTTGGCGATAAAAGTGGACACATACAGTTTTGTCCGGAGAAAACCGGAAACCATTATTGACGGTCCAACCCTGGACTTTGTTAAGTGCCAGCTGTAGCTACCGCTCGCAGGTCTGCATATGAGCCGCCCGAAAGCGCAGGCCGAAGTCATCAACAAATAATGACTGGGGAACAGCAGCCTGCTGAGCAATGGGGTTGATCCCAATAGCAAACAGGATGACACCGAGAACACCTCCTTGGGACACACCATTCTACAAAACTTGCAAGCGGGAAAGAATCGTCCTGACACGGACGCGAAAAGAATGGCCCGAGCTGAAAGGAACAGTGGCATCTGTCCCTTCAAGCCACAGTTAAAGAGATTACGGATAATCCCATAACTGGGTCGTACCATAAGCCTACTCCAAGTCAAAGAAAACGACAATTTTAAACATAAAATTAGTTTTTACTATCCTAAAATACTCACCTTTATTTTAGCTTATCGTTAGATACATGCTCATTCCATGCACACAGTTTAACCGAGTTTCGTGCTACCCACAGTCTGCCCCAGGCACTATCGTGTGAGCGATCCCAGCACTATTCTGCTGTTCGTCACTTTTTTCGTCACCCAAGTGCGTGGGGCGACACGAGCGGCGCCGGTGGGCGGGTAGGCTTAAAGATGAGTATTTTAGGATAGTAAAAACTAATTTTATGTTTAAAATTATCGTTTTCACTTTAACCGAAAATCCTCACCTTTGTTTTAGCTGACTTCGTCCAAAAGGAGGCAGGTCGAGCCGTACCCTACCGCGGTTGCACAAAACCGTCCAAAACGACGCTAAGGTTCAACCCTCCCAAAATTCCAAACAGAATACTGACCTTATCCTCACTACTTGCCAGGTGGCGTGCCCCCCAGAACTGTAGATCCGGCCAGAACATGGGGCCCCTGGTTCCTCAGGTCCGAGGTATCCCGAGTTCTCTGTAATAATGGCTGATAGACATTGACTTGTGTTTCCATGTGCAGGCGGCCGTTATCTCATGGATCGGGATGCCTGCAGCGAAAGCCCATGAAGCTGCTAAAGCTCGAAATTCGTGTGCTCTAATGTGGTCCGGGATGTCTACGCAGTCTTCAGAGGACGCGTAGATCCTTTTAATTGTGGCGCAAACCCATTGCGCGATCTTTGCCGGGGAGAGTCTGCCTGCACGAGATGCCTGTTGCGACGCTGGGTCAATTGGTAAGAACAGGGGAATGGCCTCGGCGTCGCCATCCTTTTCCGGGACGGAAGAGGCATGGAAGTAAATCTTCAGAGCCCGGATAGGACATTTGAGTTCTTTCCAGGTCTTCGTTCCCCACAACCGGTCCCAGTGCTTGGATGACCACTGGCTTCATAAGTTGATCCGGTTTCTGGGTTTTCGCCCCGAATTTAGGGTTGCACAGAAGCGTGACTGTGGTCCAGTCCTTGGCGAACCGCAGGTACCGCTTGTTCCTGGCGAATGCGCATAGTTCGCTCTGCCTCGCAGCTGTGGCCATCGCCACTAAGAAAATGATCTTCTGGGTCAGGTGAAGAAGAGACGCATTCCTAAGCGGCTCATACGGGGGGCCTAAAAGCTGTGTCAACACCAGAGGAAGATTCCATTCCGGGAACAGCTTCCTGATACGAGGTCGAAGCGCTCCCAGGGATTGCATGAGACGAGTGAGGACGTGGTGTGGCGTGATTTCCTGTCTGCCATAAAATGCCAGCACCGAGTTAATCGCTGAACGATATCCTTTAATGGCTGCAACTGAAATTCCCTTGTCGAATAGGGCGACAAAGAATTCCGTGATATCAGTGACTATGGGTCACAGGGGTCCAAGTCCCTTTCCTTGCACCATCCAAAACCACTGTTTCCACTTAGGTCTCATACACCTTGATTGAGGATTGGCGGTGACAGAACACTAGTTTTTCAATGACGCCGGAGGAAAAACCAGTTTCCTCCAGTTTCCCCTTCACAGTCTCCAGGCGTGAAGACGAAGCATCCTGGGGTTGGGGTGAAGGGTTCTTCCGTTGTGCTGTGATACGATGTCTTCCCTTAGGGGCAGCTTGATGGGGTCTTCCTTTGACAGCTCTAGGAGGTCCAAATACTACGCTGCTGCTGGCCAGAGCGGTACGATGAGTATGAACTGTCCCCCCGAGTGGCAAACTTTGTTCAGAACTTTTTGCAGCAGAACGAACATGTATGCCGATATTCTGTCCCACGACATGCTCAGTGCATCCGATGCCCACGCACGTTGATCTGGAAACGGGGAGACGAATTGGTCCAATAGCGTGTTTTGGAACGTGGCAAACAGGTCTACCACTGGTTTGCCCCACCGCTGGAAGATTGCCTGGCAGACACTCTGGTTCAGTCTCCATTCTGCTGGGACTGTCTGAAGTCGTCTGGACAACTGGTCTGCCAAGACATTCAGCTTCCCCGGGATGTGTCTTGGGCGAAGAGTGATGTCGAATTCTTGACAGAGCACAAAAATCGCCGACACTTCTTCGTGGAGGGATCTCGAGTGCGTTCCCCCTACCCTCCTTATGTAGGCTACTGCCGTGGTGTTGTCCGTCATCACCCCGACATGAGTTCCCTGAAGAATGCTCGTCCACTCGTTCAAGGCCTTGCGGACGGCCCTCAATTCCAAGTTGTTGATGTGAAGTTCTGCTTCCCGAGGCGACCATCTTCCAGCCAGTTGCAGATCCCCCATGTGGGCTCCCCAACCCAGGAGTGACGCATCCGTGAAGAGGGTGTGATGAGGAGTAGGCGCGTATACTGGGACACCTGTCCTTAAGTTTCCTGGTATAGTCCACCAGTCCAGGTCCTGCCGTGGTAGGTTCAGGAGGTCGATCTCGTTTTCCCAGGAAGTCCTCTCTATCCAGTTGTCCTTTCTGAACCAGTGGAGGCTCCTGGCTCTCCACGCACCCATTGGGACTAGATCCGCCATGGAGGCGATCTTGCCAATCAGGCGGCTGAGGGATCTTACCGTAGTTGATTCAGCCCAAAGGATATCCTGGATTGAAACCTGGAGGTCCCAATCCTGTCCACCGATGGTCTGACCGTGAAGTCCGTCATCCGGAAAGCCGCCCCTAAGAACTGGAATTCCGTCGCTGGGGCCCTTCTGGACTTCTTCTCGTTGACTCCTAGACCCAGATCGCTGAACAACTGGCTGACAGTGTCCGTGTGATCCTGTAGGGTCCTGCTGGATTTGTTGCGGAGCAGCCAGTCGTCTAAATATCCGTGAGATTTCACTTCCCGTCAGTGGAGAAATCCCAAAACCGGCTTGAGGATTGATGTGAAAACATGGGGGGCAGTGCAAAGGGGAGGACCGTGAACTGGAATGACTAGCCGTGCACCGCAAACCGGAAGAATTTGAACGCTGAAGGGTGGAGGGGGACATGGAGATATGAGTCCTCCAGGTCCAATGACATGGTAAACTCCCCTTCCTGCAGCAATTCCCGAATCGACAAGAGCGTCTCCATCTTGAAGCGCTCCTGCTTAATGTGTTTGTTGAGGAGCCGAGATTGAAGATGACCCTTCTTCCTCCCCCTTTCTTCGCGATCACCCATGCTGGGCTGTAGAACCCCGGCGAACCTTCTGGTGTCGGCTGAATTGCCCCTTTTGCGAGGAGAGTTTGCACTTCTTCTTCCAATAGCGGGTCTACGACGTTTAAGAGCCATTTTGGAACCACCTTCGATAGTTTAGGTACTGAAAGAAATGGTGGTCTGTATCCCCCTCTGATGACGGAGAGAACGAACGGATCGCTCGTAACAGATTCCCACATAGGATAGTGGAATCTTAGCCTGCCTCCCACCCGTCGGCGAAGGAGAGCAGACTGGGGCCGAGATATGTCATAGTTGTCTACCCCGACTTCTTGAGCCACTTCCTTTGCTTTGGGGTCCAGTCGACGATTTGGTGTGGTCCTGATCCTTAAAATGCCCGCTGCCTCTGTCTCCTCCGTGCCTGTTACCCTGGTGGGAGGGGCCCATCTGTTTCCTAGGTCCGGACGTCGGTTGGGGGTCACGAAAGGGCTCCTGGTTGAAGTTCTTGTATGGAACCTGTACCTTGTACTTCTGAGGGTGGTCCTTCTTAGGAGGGGGTTTCACCTTTCCTCTCAGGTCCAGGGCGATCGAAAGGAGTTCCCCATTGAACAACCTGTCGGACTTATGAAATGGCAAAAGCCTAAGCTTGCCTGCTGTTTCCTTCAGAATCGATGGCGCTCCACTGAGGTAAGTATCCCGTCTTCGCAGGACTGAGTTTGCTGTTGATTGCACTCCCCAGTCGATGGTCTCCTTCTGAAAGGAGATCGCCTGTTTCAGAAGGTCTGCGCAGTCCCGGACGATCCCTTGATCCTGGCTGTCGACCGGGGTCCTGATAAAGGACTGTAGTGTCTCCAACGCCGCTGAGACCACCAGTTCGGCGGAGACGCTGCCCTAACCCCTATGCGTAACAGTCGTTCCTCCGCTTCGAACTGCTTGAGTGGAACACGAATCACCGCTGGCTTTGGGAGGCAGGAGTCGTACTACATGGATGCGGACTCGTGAAGATATTCAGCTTCCTTGAAGGTGTAGTAGTTCCTTGGTTTTGGTGCCGATGGGTTCAGCAGGCCAAAGTTTGAAGTGCCGAAAAAGAAATCCTGTTTACTGGAGTCATGCCGTGGGAGTTCTTTACCAGTGACTATGGGTTTGACCCCCTCTCTCAGAAGACCTCCTGCGTCAAGGAGAGCGGTGAAGCATAGCCGATTGCGGTAGAAAGCTAACAGGGTGGCGAATGTCCTCCACTTTGGCGAAAGATGCAGTGGGGGGGCTCGTCTGGGTTTCCGGGCGAGAGATCTGGCCTCGACCGGCAGAATGACGAGGGAAGATAGAAAAGGACTCGTCTCACAATGCTTTCAAAAGCTTCCTTTTTTGACAGGTACGCTGCATCTTCGGTTCCTAACCGATTAGAAGAAGACGACTCACTCGATGGGCTCCTTGAACGTTTCGACGACTGTCGAGGGCGAGTTTCCTCCGACATTCTCCTCTCTCGCCTGTCCTGGATCTCCCCTCTGATCTAGACTTGGATGAAGGAACCGTAGGCGAGGCGCATCTGCTCTGGTGAGCGGCTCCGAGACCAAGTTCGCGACCCCCGGCGCCCCTGCCTGGGATCTGACCTGTCCCGTTGGCCGTCCCTGGTTTTCGCTGAAGGCGATCCACTCTTTCGCTTCGAAGATTGGTTACCATCGGTTGGCTGTTCCCCCACTTCTTGACTGATATGGGGCTGTTGTCCCGCCACGTTGTCCAGCCGTGACAGACGGCCGTCTTTCCAATTTCGGCTAGCCGACGACTGTCGGTTCCTTGTCAACTGTCGATCTCTTGGTAACCTATGTCCCCTTGGTGACGTACGGTCCAACGGCGACTGAAGGTCCCTTGACGACTGAAAAACCCCTGGTGACTGCCGCCCACTCGGCGACTGATTGTCCTTTGAAGACTGGCGACCTCATGGAGACTGATGTCTTCTTGGAGACTGCCGCCCACTGGAAGACTGATGCCCTCTTGGAGACTGATGCCCTCCTGGAGATTGACGGACCCCGGGGGACTGACGCCCACCCTGGAGACTGACGCCCTCTTGGAGACTGACGCCCTCTTGGAGACTGATGCCCTCCTGGGGACTGACGGACCCCGGGCGACTGGCGGTCCGTCGGGGACTGACGCACCCTACGAGACTGATGGTTACCTGGTCACTGACATCCGTCCGGTGGTTGATGTCTCGTTGGTGACTGCCGAACTTCTGGCAACTGGCGCGCTCTTGGCGACTGGTCCTCCTGCGAGCCTGATAGCTGATGTCCCATCTGTTCGAGGAGAAGCGCCTTGTATTTGTCAACGTCCTCCGAAGCTGGAAACCCCCTGGTATTCCAGAAGCCTGCTGCCTGGGTTTCGCTGGCTGTAGCATAGGCCATTTTCCTAAGTGGTGCAAAAAATTCATCTTCCAGTAGTGGAAAGGGTAGCGGTAGCAGACTTCCCCCAAAATCCGGCAGTCCTGACACAAAATCCGATGGAGTGACGGCGTCACGCGCCCTGTTCCCGGCCGCGCAGGCGGCAGCGATCGTGCCGCCACCCGGGGCCGATGGCCGAAGGCGACTGGGGTCCTCTATGAGAAGCAGTTCCAATGGCGCGAGTCTTGCTTCAAACTTTTCTTCGATGTTGGCAGCAATCCGCGACTCAGATCCAGCAATGCGTTCTGTCATCCCTTAGAACATGGATTTCATTGTGGTCTGCATTTCTTTAATAGCATTCAACGTGGAAACCGACTGAGCGTCCGATCCGAGGACGACCGACGACGTGAGAGACGGTGTCGAAGCGGCCGAACCGCTGCCGCTGAATTTCCGATTCATCACTCTAGCGGGTAAGAAATTGTCTTCGTCTAGTCCTTCCCGCAATAATCTGTTGTGGAGGGAGCCAGATTTGCCACGGTCTTCCATTATCCTCGTCTACGAGCTTCCGTCTAGTCAGACCTCCAAGAACGGAGAAATCCCTTGATTTCGTCGGCCGTGTGCGATTGACAGATTTCACACGGATTCTCGGTAAAATCACAACCACGACATCTTCTGCATCCAGGATGTCGATCTCCAGGGGTGAGCCGATGTCTGCAAGTGCCGTAAAGCACTGGTTTACCCATTCTACGAAATAACGGCCTTGCACAAAGACACAAGCAAACTAATTGAGCAATCGAGAAGACGTCCGTACGCGCGCCTGCCCACGAAAAAAGTGACGAACAGCAGAATAGCGCTGGGATCGCTCACACGATAGTGCCTGGGGGCAGACTGTAGGTAGCACTAAACTCGGTTAAACTGTGGGCATTGAATGAGCATGTATCTCACGATAAGCTAAAATAAAGGTGAGGATTTTCGGATAAAGTGAAAACTTGAATCAGATGTTGACGCAGGCAAAAAGCCTCCCTCACGTCCGATTCAAGGGCAACCAGATGATCAATGGTTGACTGAAACCGTCGAAAGCCACACTGGGATGCAGATAAAAATCCTCGTGATTCCAGCACCCAGACCAACCTCTCACTGACAATCCGTTCCATAAGTTTACAGACACAGCTAGTCAGAGCAACTGGGCGACAACTGGAAGCAGAAGTAGGGTCTTCGCCCAGTTTTACAATCGGGATGACCACTGCAGTCCTCCACGTAGCTGGCATAGAGCCCTCTGCCCACACACGGTTGAACATCTCCAGCAACAACTGCTGGGAAACAAGAGGCAGATGTTTCAACAGCTGATAGTGAACATCATCAGGCCCTGGGGCGGAGTCATGAGACCTGGACAAAGCTGAAACAAATTCCTGCCTGGTAAACGGTAAATTGTACTCCTCTAGTCCGTCGGAGCGAAAGTCTATAGAGTGTGAGCCTCTTCTCTACGTTTAATCCCGAGGAAACCAGGATCATAACGGTTATCACTCGAGACGCGCGCAAATGCAGACGCAAGACAATCAGCGATATCCAACACAGAAGAGACCACGGCATTCGCTGCCCTTAATTGCGACACCGGGAAGGCACGTTCCTACCAGAGATTTGGCGCACCTTCCTCCACACCTGCTGAGAATGTGTGGAGCGCGTGATCGACGAAACATAAGCCGACCACGAATCACGCTTAGCCTTACGGATGACAAACCTGGCACGGGCACGACAGTGCTTAAAGGCCACAAAGTTGTCAGTAGTAGGTTCACCGTAAATGCACGCAACGCTCACCTGCGGGCCTGAATGGCCTGCCCGCAAGCAGGCGTCCACCACGGAACAGGTACTCGTCTCGGCTGTGTGGACATACGCGGGACAGAAGCATGAGCAGCAGCGAGGACCACATCAGTGAAATGAGATGAAAGTTCATCCACATCTGTAAAGTCCCGCACCGCATGCTGGAAAACAGCAGCCTCAGCAAAGGCTGACCACTCAGCCCGTTTCAATGCCGACCGGGGTGGCCTGGAAGCCACAGAACCCCCTTGCGTTGTGGACAAAACAATGGGGAGGTGATCGCTCCCATGCAGATCGGAAGCAAAAGCCCAAGTGAAGTGAACTGGGATGGCTAGCGAGCAAAAGGCAAAGTCCACCACTGACCAATTGCCTGTTGCCAGCTTACAATGTGTCATGGCTCCATCGTTCAAGATGCAAATGGACCCCTCTGCATCCACTCCTCAAGGATCCTCCCCTTGTTGTCAGTGTAAGGTCCTCTCCACTGGACGTGGAAAGAGGAAAGGGGCAGGAAGCTGGCGGACCAGGTCTTCCAGGTCTCCAACTCCAAAGACCTCAGACGGTGGCAAATAAAGCGGACAGACGGTAACATCCAATCAGAAAGAAACTCTAACCGATACCGCCTGAAACCTAGTGTGCAAAGCACACTGGCATGTGGCTGAGAGTGGTGAACCAGCACTGCAACCCCACAACGTGCACGTGGCACAGGGTTGGCATCCAGATGGTAGACAGAGTAACCCCGAACAGCCGGAGTATCTGATGCCTTGAAGCAAGTCTCCAGAAGGCAGCAGCACAGAGGTCACCAATGCGACAAAAGAAGCCGTAGCTCTTCTGCATGGGTTGATAACCCTGGCAGTTCCACTGAATGATGGCATGTGTAGCCATTAGGGCAGGCTCAAGAATTAGGTCTTCCCCTTAACTTTTCCTCCGGCGATCCGAAAACAACTGAATCCTCACCCGAATCAAATGATGGAGTGAGGTTCTAAAAGAAGTTGTCCTCGGAAGGAGGAAAAAGCTCCGGAGAATCAGAACAAGAAATCTCTCCCTGCTCCGTCGGCAAAGGAGTATCGTATCAAGTTGCTGAGGGGATGCAATGGTCCCCTCAGCTAGCTCGTCTTTCAACGACCGTGTCACCTTCTCTCCAGGTGGCGACTTCCTCACAGGTGGTGTTGAGGCCGTACCAGCAGGAGCCTTCTTTTTTGACGATGTCTGTGGCGCAGCAGTAACAGCAGCAGGAGCAGTTGCAGGCTGGGCAGATGTCGACGGCAAGGCAGCAACGGAGTCCGAAGAACCCAAAAGACCCTGCAGAGATGGATGTTGCTGGGTCAATAAAGTAACAAGCTTGCCCACCGTCTTCGTCAAAGACCTGAGCTCAGCGCGCAAATCTGCCAAATCAGCAGACTCACTAACTGGGCCAGGCATTGGCGTACTGCACACCTGCGCCAAAGATCGCGTTAATGCCGGAGTTGATGGCTTAGCCTTTTTCCGTGCCGCCGAGTAGGCACAGCGAACACAGGCAAACTTACTTTTACAAGAGCCACTGGTATTGCCGAGAGTTGACAGAGGTAACACCTCATCGGATTCCTAATGTAACACCTGACCTTCAACCGCAGGTACCCGGAAGTAATGTGCTGCGGAGCAACTGGCGTACCAAAGGTCAGGAAAAAGGTATCAGTTGGCTGGTCATTATTTTCGCTTTTCTGTGTCAAACGCCTCAGAGCCGTAATGCCTTGTGACTTGAGTTCGTCCAAGATGACATCATCACCGAGACCTCTCAAGTCAAACCATGTCACGACCCCCTTGCTGCTGTTCAAGGTACGATGCGGCTCGACTCCCACTGGGCACGATTCCAGTGCATTCGCTTTCTAAAGCCTCTTCACCTGAGCATTGTCTGCAACCTCCACGAGGTATCCCACAGCACGGAGCCGAAAGACACTCTGCGGATCAGACCCACAGATCCCTTTCAGGGCTTTGTTACAGCGAACGGACCGAGTTGCGTAACATCTCGGTCCTCGCCGGTCACCACCAGGAACATCGGGACTTGGCCCTGACCTTTACTAAAGTCTGGTAACTGGGCAGCAGGCTCAACCATCTCGGATTCCCTCCTCAGGCGCTTGTTAGTGCAGCGAGGAGGGGATGATTTTTTTTTTTGGGGGGGGGGAACTATTTGTCATAGACAGCAAAAGCCGGGCGCGCCGGGGGAGCCCCCCCCCCCCCAATAAAAGAAAACCCAGCGCGGCAGTCGGATGATGCAGGGCCGAAAGCCGCATATCCAGGGCCCTGCAACAGGAAGCTAACATCGCCGTCCATCTTGGTGATGCGGCAGCCTAAGCATGCCGAGAAGCGAGGCCACCAAGGAAGCCGTACACACCACCTCTCTTGATAACCCAAACAATTCGGGTCCGTGATGCAGAAGGATACAGCACAAGCCGCCTCCCCACATCGACAGGACCCGAATGGTCATAGCCGATTCACCTTAGGCCGGCTCGCCCAGAATAAGGAGCCAAAGCCAAAGCCCGAAAGCCATGATCTTCGCCTCCACGGATTACTGGGTTGCAGCACATGGCCAACATGCTGGGAGATGAGAATGAAGGTCTAGGCTCGCAAATTCACTCCCTCTGCTTCAGGCTGCAATTGCGAGGAGCATTGTCAATTTCTGAGTCAGACTTTTTAGGCTCAAGGCCTTTGGGGGATGCACCTTTTGCAGGTGACGGGCCACCTGGGCCAAGTCCCATATAACCACATACCGTGGGACCGGAGGTCGCAGATGAAACACACCTTTCAAGAAACGTTTAACGATCCGCACGCAGGACAACTTCTGACCACCTTCACCCTGGTGAAAACGAACCATGGACGCGACATAACCCAGGATGGTATTATATTACAAATCTTTGGAAAACAGTTCAGACAGGAAATTCACACGAGCCGTTACCGGCGCAGAGTCGGGGCATACATTTTTTTGTCACGCACCAAGCCATCCATTTGCCCCACTTAGCTCCGTAGAGCTTTTTTGTTGCCAAGGCAACATCAGCCCCTACAATAGTTTTTGACAAGTCTGACAATGGAACGTCTGCTGGAGGCACCGATTGGTGCCTGGGTGGCATCTCACAACAAACCAGGAGAATTTTTCCCGTATAAGGTGGGTCAGTACCCACGAACGCACGAAAGCGGCGATTGCCCAAAAATGAAGATTCTCCCAGAGAACTTGTTCTCGCCAGGAGAATCTAAGTTCTCTGAGTCGAATCCGACGAAACTGTGTTACAAGATTGGGATCCATCCCTATGCCTACGGCGCGTTTTTACCTCATTAATGCAGTCATTTATGCAAAATATTGCGTCACTTCCGCCTCTATCCCACTTCCCCCTACCCTGCTCGCGTCCACTCACTCTTTTCTTGCTGCGAACGCACGATTCCATGTAGGGAGGCGGGCGGGCAGTGTTTGTAACACAGTTTCGTCGGATTCGACTCAGAGAACTTAGATTCTCCTGGCGAGAACAAGTTCTCTGGGAGAATCTTCATTTCTCCATCGCAGAATCCTCCTCACTGTGTTACAAGATTGGGATAGATTAGTAAGCTGTGCACACCCCGGAATCGCTCCGAAGATGGCTGCGGTGACCTTCGTCCCACTCAGTAATCAGCCTGTAACTACCCCCCAGACTACCCAGGGAACCCACTCATCCGCCACCTCGGCGTCTAAGTAGGGGTCCGAGAGGAGGGCCCCTGCGCTCCGCAAGGGATACGGTCCCTCCCCGGCGCAGGCCAACAGCCGGACAAACCAGGCCGCACACTGCCAGTACGGCGTCACCAGTACTGCCCATTCAACTCGATCCACGACGAGCTTGTCGATGCAAGGTCCAATTAAAGGACACGGGGGAAAAGGTACGGGAAGAACGGGCCCCAGTTCCCACTGAACGTATCCACAAACTCGGCCCATGGGCAGCGTCCCCACGACCCAAACCGCTGCAATTGGGCCATCGCCTCTGATGTGAACCCGTCCACGTCTGGCGTCCCAAACCACCTACGAATCTTCTGGAACGCCGCAGTACCCAATCGAAAGTCAAATCTGTCCCAGAAATTCGAGACAAACCATCCGCTGCCATATCCAACTTCCCCGGCACAAATGCCGCCTGTACCACACACTCCAGCTGACTTCTATGCTGCTCTAGGCAACGGACCATGGCATTAAGCATCTAGGACTTCGTCCCCCTTGCTGAATCGCGTATGACACGGCTACCACATTATCCGAAAGGATTCGCACGACCCGTCCCCTGACCAGGTCTTCGAAAAAGTTTAGCGCCTTTAGCATAGCCAATAATTCTCTCGTATTTTATGCAAGGCAGCCTCCCTGGGCTGCCACCTTCCCTGCGCTTGCGAATCCCCAGAGGCTGGTCCCCAGCCCATGTCCGAGGCGCCCGTTGTTACCACTACTGCACCTCCACAGAGACCCAGGATTTCACTACCACCGAGCGACTCATCCACCAGTTCAAATCCTCGCAAGATCCTTGCACTGTTTACAAGATTGGGAGAGATTAGGTCCCCAGGTCGTGTTGCCACCAACGTGTGTGCAACTCGCCGTTTTCCACGGCACAACTAACTTTCTGCCAGTCCCAACAACCATTAAGCTCCTTAACAACAGTGACCGGGTCTCATTGGAGTCCCGCAACCAATCGTACCATACGAGCATGTTTCTCAGGCAGCAGCACAAAACGGGCTGACTGTAGATCCAACATCACACCCAAAAATTGCAAGACCTGCGACAGCACCAGCATACTCTTTCCACAAATTACGAAAAAGCCCAACTTCCGCAAGGTTTCCAACATGTCACGCACATCACGCCGCACACCTGCTGCGGACGGGCCTACCACTGCAAAATCATCCAGGTAAACGAAAATTAACACACCTGCCCGGAGCAAGAAGCGCCTCACCACTGACATAAGCTTCATAAAAGTACCCGGGGCCGAAGCCAACCCAAATGGCAGCACACAAAAAGCGGTAAAGACAACCTTGCCAGGAAAACATTAACAATAGTCGTGCACCGTCCTTTATTGCCACTGCATAGAACGCCTGACAAATCGATGGTAGCCATCCACTACCCTGGCTGTAAATGCTCTACTACCCTCGGTAGTGTATCCAAGTAGCACTTCCGTACCACTACAAACTCATTCAAGCCTTTCAGGTTCAAGATTATCCTGATCGATCCGACTAGCTTTGCCACTGAAAAATTTGGTGACACACATCCTACACTCCCGCTTTTCACTCTCTCAAGTACACCTTGAGCTAACGTCTCACTCAATTTCGGAGCAATTTCATTCGCATCGTCAAATAATGGCGGTCTCGCCGAAACCGCTCTCAGCGGTGGCGTATTTCCCAACTCTAGACCAGAACCGTCTACAATATCCAACACTGCCGGCGACGCCCCAATGGCCGCCCACTCTGCCCTATGGCCTCTCAAACTTCCAGCACGCCATGTGCTCATTATTTCCAAGCTCCGTTCCAGCTTATGTTCACCAACAATCCAATCCAACAAAAATTACCCATTTGCACTCGGTAGAGCCAATGCCGTACACGCCCCAGCTTTCCGCATTGCGCAAAAAAAAAAAAAAAAATTTTAAAACAGACCCATTCGTACTTTTTTATCACCAACAACTACTTTTCCAACCACTTTTTTCCACCGTCCGCCACTCGCGGCTCCTGTCGGTTCGGTCAGTTACCGACTCCGACAATGGGCTTCACATCTGAACTCCCAAACACACTTCTCTGCTAAATTCCGCCACACAAACCAAAAATAAATACTACGAACCTGACAATCCGTATTAAACCACTGCCGCAACGTTCTCAAGAAGCAATTATCTCCACGTGCGGACGCACTTGGCCGGCCGAACAGGCCGCCACGTTTTTCGTTCTCGCAAAATCTGCCGTCGCCATGCCGGCCGCCATCTTAATACTCTCCAACCAGTATCGATAGAAATACTCACAACAAATCGCGTAGCCTCGTAGCCACGATGCCTTGCTTGGAAAGATGGCGCACTTCAGTTCAACTGCGAAAACGATAGTTCGAAACGAATTCCCCTCAGTAATTCTACAATCTTAGCTTAAGAAATTATGACTGCACGCGCCAGCGGCAAGAAAAAGAGTGGGTGGACGCGAGCAGGGTAGGGGGAAGTGGGATAGAGGCGGAAGTGACGCAATATTTTGCATAAATGACTGCATTAATGAGGTAAAAACACGCCGTAGGTATAGGGAAGGATCCCAATCTTGTAACACAGTGAGGAGGATTCTGTGATGGAGAAAACAAAATCCTCCTGCCCCCTTTGCCCTGGCAACGGTGGGTCCCTCTCCCTCCACTCTCGTGGTCGCATTATCATTCCGAACCACGCCGCTGCGGCCGGTACCACCTACCGCCTCGGCCGGGGACAAACACTCATCGTTGCACAAAACCAACTCTCCTAGTTATCGGAGCAGCGCGCCGTACCGCTGACGCCTCTTGTTGTGCCCGTTTCAGAATTTCCTGCAACGGAATGCCAAATAATTTGCTGAGGGAGGGTTTTTTCGCCGCCAAATCCGGTCGTAATTCCTCGGCATAAGTGGGCAACAATCTGGTGCGTCTCGTCTCTTTTGTTGTGAGCAACGATTGTATAAGGCTCGTAGTAGTGGTAATAATACACCAAAATAATTCGTTTGCAACTTTGCCAAGGTGGCGTCAACCAGTTCATATGCTCGTTCATTTCATCTGGGCACAATCGGTGTCCGCGGCGGCACAAAGTCCTGCTGCCTCATCACCTCCAGTACGTAGCGATCAGCGATCGTTTCGCGCTCACTAACCGATAGCCACGCATCTTTATGTTCAAGCCACCATTGCAACACCGTACCATCCAACGTCCACACCGGGTGTTTCTGCCACTGCGTCTGGTAATTTTCCACCAACGGCTTCTAGGCCTAATTCACCACCCGTAATTCTCGTCCACCTCGTGACTATGCAACACATGTCCGAGCCCCTCACTCCGTGGGCCGCTTCGCCCAAATTCTCAACAATCGTTCACTCCCGTATCCAAATAATCATAATCGTCTAGGCCACTATTTCGCACCAAAACACTCATTTTCAAATCGCGACCAACGCCGTCGCCTGCCATCCGCACCTTCCTCATTTCCGATCAAACCATCCATTGCCTCATTATTTCCAAAATTTCTATCATAATTCGTTTCCCGACTCGACCTGAGCACACTCCTCATCGCCGTCTGCATCTAGTCACTTAATAATCGAGGCAATGCAGAAATGGAATCGGCCAGGCTACCCCACGGGATCGAAGGCCCCGTTAACAACATTAACGGCATTAGGCCTAAAGCTCTGGCCGCCATCTTGATTAACCCTTTTAGGCCTACGCCAAATTTTCAATTCTTGAGCGAAAAAGCCTATGGCTGCAGCATGGCTGCCATGAACAAGTTGCATGCCTCACGAAAATTAATTGTAATAAAAAAAACTATGCTGTCTAGGAGTATACAAATTCGCAGACGTAATAATTATATTGCAAATTATTGACCAGAAATATAATTGGGACCATCGTCCTACGTTTTCATTATTTAAAAAAATCCTGAAGTTCGACTACGTGAACAGCGCTAACGAAAGTTTCAACTTACAGTACTCGGAATGATAACATCCACTCGATACGCGTGTTATTACTTCCGAAATCATTATTTTATGTTTTATTACAGTAAAAATAGTTTAAAGTTGCTTTATTTCTTCGAGATTCACGTTCGATTACAGCTCACTACCAAATCGTTGCCGGACGCTATAATGACCGGCTGCCCACAATGCGACACGCTCCTGCTAGCGCCAATGGCTGCGACCTTGACTCGCTTCTCGTGACGTCACTCGCAAACGGCCGAAGAGTCACGTGCCGCGAACGAGCCAATCAGCGCTCGCGATAGCGTTTGAACAACGGTCGTTGAAACAGGAAATTTCATTGGAGGAATACAGGTTGTTGACTTCCTTTCGTTTGTGAGAGACTACATGTGAGAGACTACGAGCTTAGAAATCAAACCCCTGAAGAGGGTGTCTGCTTTGTGGATAGGTTGAGTGTTGAAGTGCAAACTTGGTTGCGTTCAAATTTGTAGCAGCATTAAGTTAGAAGAAGTGTAGAGTTAAATACTGCTCTGGTTAGCCAATTCAAGAAGTGGAATGTTGCGAAGCACGCTTTCTTAATGACTTCATTGATTAGGAAGACTAAGCGTTTCGATTCACAACGGCTGGATTCAGTGGAGAGCTTTTTGGAAAGAGCGTTGGCAGCACTGTTGAGGACGTCGGCTTGGGAAGCAGCCCTAAGTCCAATACGTAGGATTTTATCATTGTCCTTTAAAACAGAAGAGGGAACCTCAATTTTCTTGGTCGGTATCTGGCTCGAAGCTTAATCTGGAGAGCCGGAAGATTCGAGGTAGGGGTCATAGATTGACTGCCTGGATCAGGAGACGTAGCAGCAGTGTCACCCATAGGGCCAGAGGGAGCCGATGGAAGAATGGGCAACAGGTGATGCACCGGCGAAAGAAGACAGGCTGCCTAAAAGCCCTACAATTTTGGTAGGGAAGACGAAAGGCCGACGACAGGAGATCCGGCGACAGATTGGCCAGCGGGGTGGCCATTCGTGAAAAAGCTTTACCCTTCGAGGTTTCCTTCGTCATAGTCATAACTGTCGCTAAAGACGCAACGATCGTTGATTGGTGAAAGGCAAGGCGACATGCTGGATCCAAGGCATTGAAATGGCGGGAAGAAAGACGTCCTACACAGTGAGGATGATAGAGAAGAAAGATGAAGCACGGTCGCGCCTCTGCACTTGTATAGGAGGGATCCGTTGACGCATGCACACTTGTTACCGAGCTGGCAGGCAATAGACCTTAACTTCTTTTCTAGGGAAAAAGCATTTGAGAACAATAATCATGCTAAAATTACAGGCAAGGTCATGCAAAAGAAATTGTTTGGTTTAAGGGCACGGTTGCAAATTGAAGCACCAGGCAACCAGGCATTTTATTTTATTATTTATTTTATTTAACTGACCAGATTTCTTTGTCATGTTCATAGCTCAAAGCTAAAAGAGTATGCAGGCAACCTAAAAAAGTGTATTAGTCTGCTAATGTGTTGTCTAGTATTAAGAGTATTTTAGTTTTTGCCAAATAACTTCTTAGTGATTAGAGCTAGAGGCTTGGAATTTACACCATTGGAAAGCTCGTTTCATGCCGGTTAAAATGGTATACTGGAATGTCAAAAACTGACAAAACTTGGCGCAAATATCAATTTTAGCGGGTGGACCAAGATTGAGATGAAACAATTTGACCCGCGATAATTTAAGGCACCCGCACGGGCCTGTAAATCAAACAATTAACTTTGCGTGGCCTAATGGACATCGTCGGCGGCAAATACAAATGCAGTTTTAGAAACCAAAATGGCAGACTTCCGGTATTATGCTACTGATTTGAAATATTCAACACCCATTTCCAGACACGACATACGTACAGGTAACTAAAACTCAGGCAAAGATTTAGTCCACCAGAACAGTACTGGATCTCAAAATTTCGAGCGCTGGCTCATAGACTATTTAGCTGATTATTAAGCACCAATAGTAAGAGGTTAACCATCATAAAGTAACTGCAACTGGACATCAACTGAATACTCGTTTATTTTCCAGCCTTTGTATTACTGACTGACGCTGTAATAAATTACCTCTGAGCAATGAGCCGCAATTCGTTGGTCAAGACGTTGGCGTCGGATGTTATTCCAGCCACGCTGCAAGCCATATCCCTGTAACAATAATTTACAAATTGACAATTGTTTCTCCATTGACAAGCCACTTGGCAAAGTACAACTTAATTCGCTTACTCGTTCAATTTGTAGATTTTCTCGGAAAAAAATACTTCATCTAAAAGTTTGTTGGTATTTCGTCTCTCGGCAGCTAAAACGACTCCATCTGATGCCAGAATACCCAGGCATGTGCCTGCGTGACCAATAGCTTCCATAGCATACTCAACTTGGTACAAGCGTCCTGCACGCAAAATGCAACAATGAGTACAATACTTCACTTGTATAATTAATTAATCCATCAGACAATAAAAATAACCATACCTTCGGGCGAAAATATTGTTGTACGGGAATCATATCGTCGAGCCTGAAACAAAAGGGGAATACAAGAATTGATGTTTTTTTTTTAACAATAACTCACTTGCTCCAAATTACTGTTTAACAGTTAATCAAACTGAGTGCATATTAGCTTTGAAATACCACCATGATGCAAAACAAAACAATCGGGAGAAACGTTGGGTAGGAAGAGCTGGGTTTTTCCCTTTCCGTAAGCCCTCATTGGTTGTTCTCGAGATGTACAATCGGAGAGCTCTGGCGGAACAAAGGTGGCATTTGGGTTCATATCCCACAATTTATATCCCGGAATGACAATGGGTTTATTCGGTTCACAGGGTCATTGCGTTTTAGTGCGGAAGTCAGCTTCTTGGTTTCAGTGTGACGTAAGCGTTGCCTGCAGCGAAAATGCAGCATGCTGGTTTAGCCAGGAGCGTTTGTGTCTCACTGTGGCGGAGACTTGAAGTTCAGTTTATGAGAAAAACGGTCTGCCTGGTTTGTTTGTGGGTCGTTCCATTTCGAATCATTTGATTAGGGACATATTCCTGTAATCCTCAAGAAGGTGGTTGTTTCCTGCAGCTTTCAAGGCCAAGTTGAGTACAGAACGATAAACGAGGATAGTTGAGGCTTTAGGTCTTTAAGAAAATAGGGTGTTGAGACACTTCTACAGTACGGTAATAGGGGGATTTACATAAATGACCTTCTTTCTGCCACACCAATGAAAACATCTTGTCCAGTGGCAGTCGAAGATTCGGTTGATTGATGCTTTGATTGCATGGCCTGCGATCCTGGCCGCTTTCTTCTTATAAATGCCTGTCTTTCGGAGGAGTTTGGACGATGGTAGCCATCCGTGCAAATGTGGGGTGGGTTTGGGTCCCTTTTCATTGAGTGAGTAGATCTGGTTTTGGCAGAAGGCTTTTTGGATCATCAAGTAGAAGGTAGAGAAGAAATGGGAACCATGCTGCTTCACCACAACTCTCATCTTTTCGTCTGTATTACCAAAAGCCGGTTTCAAAATCTTCCTCAAGCTTCTAGAATCTATCTCATCTGTCCGAGCCAATCTTCTTCCACAGTCAATCTCCGCCTCTTCAACAAATGTGCGGTATTTGTCAGGTGTGCTGGCGAGAGAACCAGTCGCTGCGATTGACTTGGCACCTTCCCCCACTATTGGCTTGGTCGATGACTGTCGATTCTGGTTTATTTCCACTGTTTCAAACGTTGGCGGACCAGTTCGTTTAGACTTCTTTTTCTTCAGCTTGGGCTTTCTCCTATGATTTCCGTTTGGCTCAGTCTGCACAGCCTTCGTGGACACCCGATACCACATCAACTTGGCTTGCAGGTTCCAGGTTGACTACTCATCTTGTATGATAAGCTTTTGCTAGGTCCGTTAGCCTTTAACTTCTGGCACTCTCTATCATAATGGCCGACACAGTTGCAGGAAAATCACTTCTGTTTCCGTCTGTTTCTTACTGGCTCCCTTTTCATCTGCACTTTGCAGTACGCCTTTGCACCAATTTCCTCACCTTTACACCCACTATATTATCGCTCAACTTCCAGCAGAAATGTTTCCACGTCATCGGACGTTCCCCGAAGGGGAGTGTTCCCCTTTAAAATTATTGAGGAGTACTTTTACATAAGTATTTGGTAGCCCACAAAGTATTATCCATGCGATGAACTCGTCAGTCAGATCGGTACATCCTGCCGCTTTGGCAAGTTGAGCTAGTTTACGTACTCTTTTAGTGTAACCAAGTATATTTTCTTCTTTCCTTTTCCTACAGTGCCATAGGTTTTTGAAAGCAAAAAGTTTCCTTAACTTTATCTTATTGGCAAAACTCTCTTGCAGCGTATCCCAGATCTCTTTAGGATTCTCGATGTCAGCACACACATTTTGCAAATGTTCCGATAGCATTGGCACTAAGTAAAGCTTCAGATTAGAATTTTTTTTTAGTAGACAGTGGCCAGTGGATTGATTATGTTTAGTCGCCATAATAAAATTGTTGGTCGCCAATGAGTACAATCTATGATTTTGCGGCCAAGCAATAGTTATGCAATTTATAAGTTTACTGGGATGTAGCTTGCCAAGATCTATTTTTACGGCCATGTGAGCGGCTTTTAATTTTTATTTTTTTTTATCACACTTTGCTGTCAAAATACAAACCTTTTTAAAATTTACCTTTGTATTCTAAAGTTTAATATTATACAATTTCATGCTCAATTAAACGAAAAGGTATCTCTTACATATTTCGTTAAAATAGTTATTAACAACTTTAAGCATGGCTGTCATCAGTCAGTCATGTCTGTTTTTTTTTATAATCGGCTAGCTATTCCTGTCAGTCATCTCTGAATTTAAATTTCTTTTATTTCTTAAATAAATCCCAATCAAACTATTAATTAAATCGAAAATGAAAAAAAATCTTTTTAAAAAAATATTAACATCTTTAGGCATGGTTATCAGTTAGTCATGACCGGTTTTTCAGTTGGTTAGCTATTCCTAGCAGTTATGTCTGTCTGCATTTAAATTTCATTTAATATTTTAATAACACTAAACAAAACATTTAATTAAATCTCAAATGTAAAAAAAAAAAGTTAAAATTGTTGAAAAAAAAATCAACTTCTTTTGTTGATTAGTTATTCCTACTTCCGGTAGGCTAGGACTGACGATCTTAAGCTGTTTACATTGTCTGGCAGTGGCTTCATCTGAAAACGAAATTAAAGCAGCAGATTTCAGCAGTTTCTCCAAAGAAATGAATCTTGGGTACTTTAATCTTAACACCTACCACATGAAGTGAATGTTTAAATCTTTTAGAAATAAAAATTCAAAGGTAAATAAATTGTTTGTCCATGCGTTAAGCCTAACTAACAATGACGTCTGAATCCCAGGAAAACGTGCCTCTAGTTAGGCTAATCAGCGCGGTTGGCATTTTTTTTTGTTGCTATTAGGTGAAGGTAAGTTACATCGGATTAACACTTTTTGTTTCTTATGCCAGGAATATCAACTTTGCCAGTAGGTTCTGGCATTCATGTTGCGATCAAGGCTCTGATCAGCAATATCAGTTCAGCACACCTTACTTTCAATAAATAAAACGTGACAGAAGTCGCCAACTTTGTCGAGTGCAGTAGTGTCTTATTGTCGCCAGCTATTACGTTTTACC
>JAHWFP010074842.1:0-12054 GCA_023313725.1 Lithobius niger
TAGTGTGGTGATATCCAATATCGCCACAGTTTAGTGTGGTGATATCCCATATCGCCACACTTTAGTGTGGCGATATGGGATATATCGCTGCACGTTTTTAGCATTGAGAAAGTTAGGGACCGTACGATAATCACTGTTATAATCACTGAAACTCGCGCTGAACGCAGATTGTTAACATATCTCACGTCTTAAGTCATTATTTGTACCACTAGGCTGTTCAGAGCGATTTGAGAAGCTTTTCAGTTTTTGCTAGCCCAGTCAACTTCTCGGTAATGGCCGGGGCTGGTACCTGGATGTTAAAACGCTTCTCAGGTCGTTCCGCATAACCGACGAGTACAAATAATGACTTCGAACGTGAGACAAGTTATCAATAAAGACGTGCAGGGCGAGTTCCATTGATGATAATAAGCGTAAAATTAATAACGCTCAATTGTTCTACGATGTGACTTCTGGCTGGTTTTACCACATTCATTATATAGACTCTGTATCCATGCGATGCGCGTCCGACAGACGTGAAGTCCCTGTGGCTTGCGGGCACAAACGAACCACAATTCTGTGACTTCACCACGCTAGAGGACTCACCGCTCCACGCTGCTTCGTTTATAATTCTTGTAAGCGTTAGCTTGCTAATGCCGGCCGCTACTTCAATCCAATTATGCTGTTTCACAACTTCCCACCTTCTACCGCAGCAAGCTTCGATGCCATACGGATCAAGGTCATTACAATTAAGATATTTGAATGTTTATTTTGAGCATTCAACCTTTTAGCACACCACGTTTTCCCTTCTTGTGGCGTCGATGGAATACGTTGATGTCGTCATTTTCCTATCCCAGCATGCAACAACTAAGCGTGGATCTAGGTCCAGTTGATATTTGCGTGACGCTTGAAAACATCAAAACGCGCGCATTGGTCCACCTGCTCCACAATTGCAAATGCTCGCGCTTAAACGTTGAGCATGGGAGAAGCTCTAGTTTCGAGCGCTGAGCGTCACGTGTACGCGTCAAAATCAACTTTATAAATGAGGCCTTAGGAGAACTGGGGTCGAATCCATACAGATAGTACCAAAAGACAAAACCGAAAATATAACGAAGTGGAAGGGTGCAGGGCGTGAAGAAAGAAGGACTTTATTACTGGTAGGAGTATTAGTGGCCATTACAAAAGGCAGCAATGCCATTCATTAGGGTAGTTAACTCCTACCGTTGCAGTGCATCTGCTCAAAGGGGATGCTTCCAAGCACTATAGCTCTTCTGCCTGGGTCCCGTGATCCCACTGACCGGCACATTTGTAGGAGGACAAGCAACATCGTTCGAACTACAACGAGTCGCCCATTGTTCATAACGTGTGTTTACTTCCTGCTTGTGCTCCCAAGTTGCGGCACGCTGATACCTAATGGTAAACGTAACTCAGAAGTAAACAACTAAACACAGAATTTAGGCCTGCTTCCAATTTCACTACTCCCTGCCCTCCGTAAAAGACAATGTACCAGACTTGAATGGTTTGTTCTGTTCGCCGCTTTAGAATGATCTTCTACGGCAACTAAAGTGAACTCCGAATACGTCTTGTTTGATTATATCTTTGGTTTACTACTGAGGTCCGAAGACCATTCAGAAATCACCCTGTGCACAGGCTCTCTCCCTGTCAAGTGTGGGTTTTGCCTTTCTATATGATCAAAACCTAGTCCCAACATGCAAAGCGCCAGTGCTCACGCACCGAGAAACGAGCCTGAGCTTGTCTCCTGTGCCTAAAGTCCGTGCGGGAAAGCCGCCTCAAGGGTGGCGGCCTGTCTCATGCTAAATGCGAAAGAGCCAGGACGGTACAAAGTTTGTATTTTGCTAGGCCACGTGACACCATAGTTGCTGGTGCCGTCACACTCATGCAGTGTTGCGTTCGGCGGTTATGTGTTGCTTTGGGTACGATTGATTGATTGATTTTTATTCAATGGGGCCACGGCCCGAAGCCACTCACCCTTCTATCGTACTTTACAAACTTTACAAACCAAACAACGAAAACGCGACAAAAATCCAACTCACAACTATATCTAACAAGCGCCTCCAATAATGAAGTGAGGTATCCCTCTAAGGTGGAACGGCGAATGGAAAGTAAACAGATGCCGGTCTCTAACAATGCATTTATTGAGTGTGCTTTTGATTTCCTCTAACTTTAACTCCAGCAACGAAGGCAGGGCACACACCACAAAAGTGAATGTTCCAACCATAACAGCACAGCGAAATGGTCGGTTTGGTTCGGCTGGGCCATGTTATTTCTTCCCGGCTAATTGACCAAGTATGGGGCCCAGCAAAAGGCTGGGTTGGGCTGGGTTGTGTTATTTCTTTCCAGCTAATTGACTAAATACAGATCCCATCGAAGGGTTGGACTGGACACAGTCCTTCCATTTATTCCCATCTAACTGACCAAGTGCAGAGCATAGTGAAGTGTTAGGCTGGGCTTGGGCATATAATTTCTTCCCAGCTAATTAATCAAGCTCTAGTAAAGGATTGGGCTGGACTGGGTCATGTTATTTATTCTCAGCTGATTAATCAAGCCCATAGCCTAGTAATGGGTTGAGATGGATCATGTTATTTACTCCCAGCTAGCTGACCGAGCACAGATCCTAGCAAAGGGCCCAGTTTGTCACCTGTCTCCACTGGCATGCTAAAGCATGCAAAGACGATTTGGCTGGTACTATAATTGTACCACTATTTCTGGTTCGAGCAGGGTTCCGCCAATCACTGTCAAACACACTCGTCCAAGCAGCGAGGCTCTGCATTTTTGCAGATACTTGCAGAAAAGAAAGGTACGTTGTTTTTTGTTTGATGCTTGGGGTTCGTTTGCTTTGTGAGTTTACTCCCGGCCTAAAGCTGTAAACAGACAGAAGTTACTACAGCATGCGAACAACGTCAAAATTTCCCTAGGTGGAAGTAGCTGAGTAGTTTTCCTCGATCGATATTTGCGTCTTTGGCGCATCATTCCACTTTGCACAGTCTAAGGTTTCAGCCAGTCTCTTCAATGCTTATTGTGCACATAAAACAAAACAGCTGCACAAAAACGTCGCCAAACCAGACAACAGGCTTACATGGTAGTTAATTGACAACATCAGGGGTACTGCCGGGGTTTGTTGCCTTTTTCACGTTATTTCACATTCCTGCTTTTTATTTTTGTTCACATTTTTCACGTACCTACTTTCTGTTTTTTTTTTATATTTTGCATACCTACTTTTCACTTTTTTCACATATTTTTGCATACTTATTTTTTTTGCTTCACTACCTTCTTCCTTTTTCACTGTTTCACAGTTCTTCAATTAAAAGTTTTTCTTTGTAGTAAGCTTGATAATTTTTCTATAAATTCAGTGTTTTTTTTGTTTGTGACTAATTCAGGATGCCTTTAAAATTTGGTTAACAGAAATAACGTCACACCCACGTTATTATTCGGCTCGTAATTATTAATAACATGCTTATGACAAGATTTAAAAACACAACTTCAAAAATCAGATCTGCCTCAAGCTTCACAAATTCATTACACAATTTTGCCATTTTTTTCTGAAAGCATTTGCTGCTTTCATCTTGAGTTTTCACTTGAGTTTGTGCGATTTGCTTTTATTTCACACCACCGCTCGTATTTTTCACATTTTTCGCACCAGCAGCATCCCTAACATGGTCTAAAAAGTCAGCACTCAATTTTTTTGTGTTTACGTCAATAGTGGCGCTTGCTATTATTCAGTAATTTTGCATGGTCACTAGAAAGTGGAATTTTAGTAGTGCACTTTGGAAAATACTGCAAATGCGGTGCTTGTTTACAAAACGGGAGAACGTTCCTTTGCTTAGGGGATGCGATTTAAGCAGAAGCCCTTTTTTCCTTTGCTGCCTTTGGGGTAATTAGTGGACGCATTTAACCACTTTAAATTTGCAGGTAGAAAACTGGGTTATCTAAAACTCCTGTCCCAAACGAAAACGAGTGTTTGTAGCTGGCGTAGTCATGCACTATGATTTTCATAATTATTTGCCTAAAATACAGGTGGCAGCAGGACAAATTACGAGGGGGGGGGAACGTAAGCGTATCCCGCCATCGTTCCAAGGCATGTACTAACCTCTGAACGCAAGTGTTTATACGAGTGTAGGTAGATAACACGTATCCATATGCAGAGTCGGACTGGGTAGCAAAGGGTGCCTGTGCCAATTAGAGAATTGGTGGGGGATGGGCGCCATGCGTTTTACCAGGAATTCAAGTCTGACGGGTCTGGAGAGCGCTCTAAGCTCCCCAAGCATTGTCCAGGGAAGAGCCAAGGAGCGTTGGTTTATTTTGATATTCTAGTGGCTTTGAAGTGTGTCAACACGTGTATTACCTACCGTATATTTCAAAGAGCCACGCTTTTATGAACTTCTTTCTTGGATGTCATGGTCTTTTTTTTTTTTTGGGGGGGGGGGGGGGGGTGTTTAACATAAATATTGAAAATGCAAGTAAGGGGAAGGAGAAAGAGAGAAGGGGATTTGTGCCTGAAAAGAAGCTCAACTGCAGAAAAGATTTAATTTTTCTTTTGGGGAGGGGTAAAACAGAAGGCTGCCCATGGGGCGCTAAAAATGTGGTAACCAAAGTGCGCCTGTGCCAATGGCACAATGGCAGTATGGCCAGTCCGAGCCTGTCCATATGCCAAACTACTAACGAAATCTTTCATCTGGTTGCAACAGATCGGAGTAAAAGCTAGATCGCAGGTTTACAAGACCATCGGAAGATACAGGGACAAGACACGGGAGTTGGCAGAGTTGGTTGGTATTTGCGACTGCCTTTCCCAGCCACGCTATCGCTTGATGGCATGTCTGACTCGCGTTTTATTCCCACAGTTCCAAACGAGGGTCGTTCGCGCACCTCCGCGCATGCACTCGTTAGCGAAATGCCGCCATATTGAAAACACCGGTTTACCTTAACTAAATCTTCCATTTCTATTGAAATTGCTCTCCGGAACGTGAAAACGATTGTATGCAATTAAGTAGGTAACTTCAAAAAGCCGTATGCGTTTTCTCCATAAATCTATCTGAAACAAAACCCAAAAGAGCGAAAGGACCCACCAAGGTTCAGCAATGAAATGATGATATCAGAACAAAAATGGCTGCTACCAAGTTGCTCCATTAGTTGCCAAGCTAATCCCACCGACTATTACATCAAAGGTTAAATGAAAAACCTGACCATTGCTGCAACCCGTAAATGACTGGTCATAAATGACGTCATGTACGAAGGGGAAATTATTTTCTTATTTTGTACCATGGAGATGTCTACCACGTTCAAAAAATGTATTATCTCGGCATCGTGCCTAGTGTGGTTGCCTACATATTTTACAGCTGAATTGTGTAGCTATTTGTGATGAATTGATTACTTAAGTTTCTGCTTTTCTCTCACTGTTGCTGTTGACCGCGACGACGAGAATGACGTCACTGTACTCGGCTTGTTTGTGATGGGAGATGGAACCGTCCTCTCGCGTTTGTTGCAGATACCAACCAACACAACTCTACTTCCGCGGACAATAGAAACATCTCTCCGAAACGCTTTCAAGTCGTCATGTAAACGTAGTGATCGACAAATCATCATCATTATGCGCTACTAGCGCGAAAAAACACATCAAAACTACCTCAACTGCTACCGATGCTTTACCAAATCGTTGCCTGGAATGCGGGATGCAGCATACCATTTGCACCTGACACAACTTGACTTAGATTTTTTTGAGCTCTGTCCATTTAAGGATTATCACATTTTGACTTACAAATTCTTCAGGATTTTCTGGCCATCAAGCAACAATTTTTTGTGTGTGCTTAGTCCAGCTACTTGGATACGTGGACATGTCTACACACCAATGACTGGATTGCCGGAGAAAATTTTTTGTTATGACGGTGGAATTAGCTTGGAATTCTCTGACAGACCACAGTTTTTGCACTTTTAGCGAACATGTTTAAGAGGATGTTAAACACTAGCTACTGATTGTACAGCTTCTGGAAAGGCCAGAATTTTGTGTTCCCTAATTTTTAAGTTTTTGTTTTTTAGTTAATTATAACTCTTTTTTACGAAATTTCTAAACGGAGAGCTTATTAATTTCTAAAGTACGGACAAAGGTAAGTGGCCATCTGTCCTGCCTGTTCCTAATCACAATGGGTGATTAAATTACGGCCAATTCAATTTCAGTTTTAAAAAAATAGTTTATGTTTTGCTTACCATCAACTATCACGTTAACCTGAAGCCAGCATTCGCCATTTCGTATCGTACTGCAAAGTTAAAAAAATGCGGTACAATGGTAAAAAAAAAATTTTTGTTTAATGCCTCGCGTACATTCGTGAAACTTCGTTTTTGCTGGTACACAAATAACGAAAATCGGATCAAAACATACAGTCAGACGTTTAGATTGTACGAGGGCTTTAAAGTATTAAAGGTTTTTCAACGTTTTTACTTTCGGACACGTTAGATAAGCTAATGATTGGTGTCTGCCAGCATTGCATTGTAGTTACTTGACTAAATGCCATCGCTGAAAATTGTTTAAAAAAAACAAAAACAACTATTCCTCATGTATCATAAATAGTGAGGTGAAAGGAAAGGAGCCACTTGCGTGTAAAATAGTACTGAAATTTAAGCCAAAAAAAAATAGGCAAATGTATGTGCAATGAGTGTGGGGCTATAAACGTATCTAAGTCTCATTAATTCCAAGTTAACTGGCTTTAATTTTACCAACACCGAACATACATTACTCGATAACCCTAAACGCAACCAAGCAAAGCCATTCCGTGTCTGTTACATGTAAATTCACTTCTACTCTACTGTCAACTACACTGTACTAAAACCTTAAGTAATAAAATATTAAATAACCATATATTCTTAGTTTTTGATGACCAGTGCTTTTTTTTTTTCGGCAGTTTTGTAATGGTTTAATTTCATTTACTTTTCTAATGGTAGAATACAGCATTAATGTTTCATGTGGACTAAACACTGTTAATTAAACTTACAAAGAACTACAAAGTAAAAGGTGGAACGTGCACTAATATGTAATTGATATCCGTGAATCATAGGCAATTTAACGGTTATAATTGCTCGCGAGCAAGAAACAGCTAGTTCAGTATCGAGGGGTTGGAGGGAAACACGAGAGCGCACGAAAGTGTGGGTTATCAAAATTAACCTACTGTGACGTGTGTGGGTTTTCACATTAACCGTATATACTGACTACACTTTTAGCTTGGGGATGTGTTAGCGTGACGTCACCACCGTGCATTAAGTAGTGGATATCCGTGAGTCGTAGTCGATTTAACGGTTATAATTGCGAGCGAGCGAGAAACGGCTAGCCCACGAGTTTTTCCCTCCAGCCCCGAGATAGTGGACTAGCCGTTCGAGCTCAAGAGCAATTATAATCGTTAAATCGACTACGACTCACGGATATGTATTTTAATGCTGAGGTGTGACGTCGAGCCAACATATCTAGTTATTTGAGATTTAAAAAAAAATTTATTGAAAATTTTATTTGTGAATCATGACGTAAATTCCTGAACTCAAACTTCCGGTTTAAACTTCCTGTCTGCGAAAGTTTCACGTATGCGAGGACGTCCCTATATCCAGTCCCAGTCACCGAGGTTTGTGTTTAAGGTAAAACCGTATTTTTTCTACTTTATTAGTTTAAATAAGATATAAAATGCGCTATTCGCTTGAGTCTCGTAGGTTTTTAAGTGTGTTTGGGAAGTGTCAGTAGCGTAGTTTTCGTACCGTCGGAACGAAAGGTTGCTGGGTCGGACCATTTCTCCATGGGTGGGGGCGTAGCATAGTAGCCAACTCGAGGTTTTTTTTTTCGTGTTAGTCCGATAAATGTCGCAGGTTGCAAATGGGCCTATTTATGTTGGTTTAAATGGGGTTTGCTGGCTGAATTTGTGTTGTGTACGGTAGTTTTGCAAAGTCGGTCTTATATGTCACATGTCGCCCCGGCTGGAGCGGGGGTTGTGTAGAGCGTGGAAAAAGTGTTACGTTACAAAAAAAGTGTGGGTTATCAAAATTAACCCACTGTGACGTGTGTGGGTTTTCACATTAACCGTATATAACGACTACACTTTTAGCATGGGGATGTGTTAGCGTGACGTCACTACCGTGCATTAAACATAAAAACTCTACGTTTCGGTTCATCTTAGAGCCATTATCGAGAGTAGCAAGTAAAAACAATTACAAATAACAAAAGAAAGCCTGGCATGAGTCGAAGTTGCAAGTAAAATGTCTATCTTAACAAGGCAGAACTTGCTAGGACGTGTTAAAAACGGACAGAAAAGTACACAAATTGTAAAATGTTTTAAACTAGAGGGGACTCGACGTGTGCTTGTGGTCAGCAGTGCCTGTGATGAGCTGACTGTTATGAGCTGAACTGAGTCAGATGAGCTGACTAAACACTGTCGGCTTGCAGGAAAGCTTACGCGTGTTCCTTTCCCGATTTGCCTTCGGTTCAGTTAAACAGAAAAAAACGAGTTCGTTTTTCGTTTTCTCATTAAATTCATGCCTGAGGGTTTGGGAAATGACTTAAGTTAAGAAACAGAAAGCACGTTTCGACAAACGAGTGGAAGGATGTTTGCGGCAATTTTCTGGTGAAGTGGCAGCACCGAAAAACTCACCGCACAATGATTTTTTTTTTCATTTTCCATTTCTGAATTTATCAAAACTCACTCGAGTCCTCTAATAATCTTAACTTCCGGTGAGAGCAGCGACAAAACGCAAAGCTAACAACAATAACGAAAAGAAAAGGAAAGAAAATCGAAGGGCGAATGCGAAAAAGAAAAAAAAAAGGCAAAAGAGAAAATGGAAGCTTGGAAAAAAAAAAGCAGCCATCAAACCTGCGGCAAGAAGCGTGAAATCATTTTTCCTCAGCGGTGAATTAATAGAACCCGTTGGTATTTCGATGAGGCATTGCCTCCCCCAAGAATTCCCGCAATCCCCCCCCCCCTCCCCACACGATCATTTCCAGCCTGATTGCTTGTTTGCTTTTGCATTTCATCTCAACCCCCTCCAATGCAATTACGAAACGTCACGAGCGGCGTGCCATCGTCACCGATTGGCCTAACAACGAACGCTCCCGCGAATGCTTTATTTCTGGGCTCTTCTCGTCCAGCTCGGCTTCGACTTGTTCCCCGTTGCCACGGTAACTTATTGACTGGGGTTTTCGCCCCATTCAAACTCCTGCCTGCTTTTCTGATGCTTCCCTCTCCCTATTTTCACATACCGGATTTTTTTTTTCCGAAACGACAAGGGGAAAAAAATATAGGTGAAAAAAAAAAGAAAGTCGCCGTTTTATTTCGAATACGAGCAGCAGGTGTGTTGAGGTGATACGTTCGCCGAAGCGGATGACTTTGAAATGAGGTATTCAGTCAAGGTTTGAAGAAAGGATGTAACGGGCTGTTGGATGCAAAAAAAAAAAATAATAATAATAACGGGTCAACACCTTAACGCTTATTGTTCCGCGATGGATATTCTTCGCGTGTCCGTGTGTTTGTTAAGGTTAAACAGAAGAAAAAACTGGGAAAACCTGGAAATATCAGGGAAATTTCAGGAATACCAAGAACCTTTAGAAAATTCAGGGAAAAGACGATAATTAAAAATCTCATCCTTTTTCACTCATACCGACAACTGAATTTGCGGACACAGGCTACATCAGTAGTGCGACTTTACCATCGGTGTCTGAAGTACGCGATTAGGGCATCTGGATCACTACCGATCTGAAATCGTCCCTCCATTGCCAACAAATTATTTCATTGGATTTCCGTCGACTCGCAATCGTAAAGAGGCGCTTCACCTCTGGAAATCGGTGCACCAAGCTTTGGGCTTTAAGGGTATTTGTGCGTCCACTACTCGAATATACGACCCTGGTGTGGTCCCCATTGCTACTTAAAGATATTGACCTGGTCGGATCTGTCATGTATCGGTTTACCAAAGGGGTTGTCGGGTCTACGCCATTATTCACTTGAAACCCACTTAAAGCTCCTGAGACTTTAACCATTAGAGCTCTGATGCTCAAGCCTAATCGTATATTTGCCTACAAAATTACACGTGAATTTATTTATCTGTGGATTTGTCATTTTTTTTTATTATTTTCCTATGAATCCGACTCTGGGGGAGGGCGCACTTACGGAAGCTGTCGGTTCAGGGTTCCCACCTGGAGTACCGCCGAAATTTCTTTGCTGTTCGTGTAGTTCCGGTCTGGAACTCTTGGAGTGAGAAGGCAGTGAAGATAAGGTGGATGGGTTTCATCCTATGCTGGACAGGCCCCCTCTTACACAGTTTCTGAGGCGTCGACCACGATTCTGTATATCCCTTCATGCCTTTCCAGACTCAATACAGGATTGGTATAAGAGGTTCATCACCCTTTCAAGCCCAGTGGTCACTCGTTAGGTGCCAGCAAGTAAACGCCAGATTGAACACCGCGACCACCTAATGGAACTTAAAATATGTAGTTAAGAGTTAAAAAAGTAATTAAAAACTTGTTTGGTGACTTGAAAGGTTGGTAAAGCAATTATTGTAGCAACGAATTTTGAAATAGCAGTAGAAACTATACATATACGCCGACCATATAAAGACATACGCCTACTATGCGATACTAGTATAAGTGTTAAAACTTGATGGTTGCCATTTTGTAGCTCAGCTCCTCTTGATCGATAAAAGCAGAACCTTCACATCATGAGTGATGCAACTGAAGGCCGTCATTCTGAGGAAAAAGGAAAGCTAAGTTGAAATGGTGATCTGCACGGATTCGCATCGTTTTCTAAATAATTACAGGTAATTAGCCACAAATAAAGGCAATGTCACATCCGATGCATTGTATGAATTCACCTGTATGAATTGAAATAACACCACTCGCACGCCAGAATCAGGGTGAAGGTTGAAGGTTGCCATCTTTGGGGGAAAACGTTCGCTGAATCCATGCGAATTTTCATTATAAAACGAATTTTAAGTACGAAACACGGGTCATGCAATTTATTCAAGATTATAAATGTTGTTTTACTGATACTCCTGCATTTCAAGTTCACTGGGATTCGACCGTCTGTATACCCCATTGCACATATTGGTAAAATGCTCAGACGTAATTTCTCTTGCATGTGCTGTTTGGTTGGGTCTTGCCCTGTGAAGCCAGCAGGTGGAGCTGAGAGATAAGACATTTTCCTGATGGCGACTTGAGACGAGTAGATAACATGTCAAGGGTAACCGATGATGCTGTTTGTTGTTCTCTATACGAAATACGAGGTCGTGCTAATGGACCAACAAGCGCTCCCCTCTTTACGTGTCAGTTTTTTTCTTGCTACGAGTCGCAAGAACAATCGCTCATAGTACATCGAATCGAATAACAGTGGAAATATTTGACACTAAATCCGAGGTATAGAAATTCTGGGCCCATAACAACGAACGCTCCACGAATGCTCTATTTTTTCTCACTTCCCGCCCAGTTCTGCTACGACGACTTGTTCCCCCGCTGCCTCGGTAACTTATTGACTGGGGTTTTCGCCCGGTTCAAATTACAGCCTGCTTTTCTAATACTTCCCTCTCCCTATTCTCACATCCCGTTTCCCCCCCCCCCCCCCCCTTTTTTTTTTTTGTTACCGAAACGACCGGGGAAAAAAATATAACGGGTGAAAAAAGAAAGTCACCTTTTTTATTTCTAATGTAGCAGAGCAGCAGTGTTTTTAGTGGATGCTGTTCGATGACAGGGATGACTTTGAAATGAGGTGTACGGTCAAGGTGTGAAGAACGGATGAGTAGTAAACAACTTGGTTTTGGACGCAAAGAAATCAACGGGTCAGCGCTTAATGCCTTTTGTCCGGCGATGGACTCTCTCCGCAATGTTTCCCAAGATTAAATTAAAGTGGAAAACGTGGGAAATTTCAGGGAAAACAAGAATCTTAACCAAAAACCACAAAAAGCGTATAATTAAAAATCTCAAACATGCTTTTTATCCATATAGACAACAGAATTTGCAGACCCACATTTTATACCTAGCAATACCCAGCATGCTATACCTTACCATGCTATCCCTAGCAATACCTAGCATGCTATACCTTACCATGCTAT
>JAHWFP010074844.1:0-17539 GCA_023313725.1 Lithobius niger
ATATTATATTATATTATATTATATTATATTATATTATATTATATTATTTTAATTCTCTTATTAGACACATGAAGTCCAAGCTAAATAAGTATTTTATAATAGAATGAGAGATGATTTTTTTTGTCTTACTGCCCGACAAGAGAAGCACCACCAAAGCGTAATCAATTGTTGGTCACTTTACAAGCCAATCTCACAAAACAATAAAAAGTTGATAATAAAAGGTTAAAGACAATAAAACCAGCATCGTCTTCACTAACTTGCATTCTAGTCAGGAAAGCATAGTGCTGGTTGTAAACAAGATTGCAATATCGACTCAGATTTTGGAAGGATTTTAGTGTCAAGATTTCTTATTGTCTTGGGATGCAGGCACGTAGGCAGGTATAGTGACCAAGCAGCCTTGTATGTTTTACTATAATTTGGTGCTGTTTCACTTGTCCGGCAAGATTTTAAAATAATTACATCCATTCCCACCAGTTAACCATTTGAAAAATGATACGCGACGAAAAGTGATATGACCACCCGTGTCGGAGACCTTCACAAACCCCACAATCCTGGAACATCATGACATTCTTAGTAACCTGTAACCTCTAAACCTCATCAACTTTGTAAAGATTCTAATGATAACGTAACGTGCAACAGTTAATTTCGTTTTGTTTTACCCAGAATAACATCGATGATTATGTGATTTGTGAGCAATGGCAACAACACATCTTAAAACATACACACACACACAAGAAAAATAAATACAAAAATCTCAAACATTGTATAGGGCGAACGTATAATTTAATTGTTGGTGTCTAACTGTAGTGCCCAACTCCATTGTACTTTAAAAATTTATTGACAAATGATCTAATGACAAAAATAGAATCATGTTGTATATTGTTTTTATGGCTACTCCGCCATATCTGTCCCTGAATCGGACTTGTTTGTGTTTGTATACATAAAATGGACTTCCGTTAATGAACCAGAGAGTCTCTCGCAGTATGAAGACTTCGCCTTCTTCTGTAAACACTGCTCCTCACGCAATAAATAACATTCCTTTGCATATTTTTAAATAACTGAGGATAACGAAGATTCTGGCACTTACCCATCACTGCAATCCATGCGCTTCGACGTGCACTTTGTCCCTGAGAATTTCTTGCTATACATGTGTATACTCCTTCATCTGTGAGCCGTTCGACTTCGTGAATGACTAAAGTACCATTTGTCGATGTCTTTTGACGTAGATTAGCAGGTAACGTTACTCCATCTGCAAGTAGACCAACTAGTATAGAATCCGAACTTCAGAGCATTTGTTTACGTCTAAGCATCAACGGTTCATAAACTTTATTATCAGATAAAACCTTTCGGTACACACGTATACGTATCACATTTTTTTTAATGTGTAATTCGGTGTTTAGGATCATATTTCATAACCAGGTATTTCTCAAGGTTAAGTGGGGGATAGTGGTTAAAATACAGATGTACAGCAGAGTATAAGGTAGGCAGCGACCAATAAGTTTTACAATAGGCACTTTAACAATAAGCTGCAGTGACAGTTGCAATAGAGCAGCGTCATGTGACGTCATATTGGCTACAAGAGAGATAGCTGCAAGGGGCACTAGATTAAAATGGAAGATTAAACAACGGCACGTCTAGTCAAGGCAGTGCTTTGAGAGCGGATTTAATAGGCTTGAAAAACGTCGTTTTCTCCAATCCCTTATGCTGCTAGGTTGTAATCGGAAAAGAAAAGATTCCACTTGCTTAAAAATGTCAGCAACTGCCAACAAATCGACAACAATCGCGCGTTATAGGCCTAAGAAATCCTCTCTAACAGCAGTGGCTTCAGTAAGACGGCCCTTCTTTCCCCCCTCCAGTGACCCTTGCAGCTAACCCTGTTACTGGCTCCAGCAGAGTTATATACAATAATACTACCATGTGTCACTCTGCCCTCTACTTTCTGCTCCAAATCTGCTAAACTTCGGCAAAAAGCCTTCGTTTACCAAAACTTCAATTTCAAAGAACACAAATGTAAACAGTGCGGACCACCAAAGAAGTACAGCATTAACAGTTAACAGTGAATATCTGTTCACTAAGTACTAAGTAAACATTGGTGCAACGGAACAATCCACAAAATCCACAATCCATCTAGTGACATCTACTGAAATGTAGTTTTTTCTTCGCTATCCTGCAGCAGATTCTGAAGAAGATGACAGGAGTCATCGAAAATGTAATGTGAACAGTGTGTTTTCCTAGGTGGTAGTGTGTGTTCTTCCTTTTTTTTTTTTAATTATGTAAAGTACCTAAGTATTGCCCCGTACCAAAATATATATATTTTGATAGTTTTCATACTGCACTGTGTGGTAAACAAAAACACGATTTGAAAGGCTAAAAATATATAGTTAATCGTTAATGCACACCAAAAAGTAATTTTTGGATTCTGCAACTTATTGTAATCTACCGTAGTTCAGCTAAAATTATTTATGTGACGTAAGGCTCAAGCCAGCACGAACTGCACGTGCTCAATAATTTACAAAGATTTTAGATACTAATTTATTAATTAGTTTATTTCTTTGGAAAAACCTTTTTTTTTTAATGTAATAGATCGTGGATGGCGGTATCCATGGTATCTTGGATTTTTTTCTGGAGGTTTCTATTTGCAGAAATATTAATACACACGATTGACGATCCTATTTTGTAACTGAGATGGAGGCTGGTTACAGTGAGGAATTTGATGTAAGTTATTACTAAGAAACGGAATAGTGACTGAACAAACTAGAGAACTAATGCTTTACGTGCTGCACCACTTTTGGTATTTTTACTCATCATAGCCGCGATGGAAACGTAACTTGAAATTCATCAAGAACTTGCTACCTACCCGCTAAAAACAGCATAAGTATTTCAGTTGTAACGAGAGGTGTGAAGGACGTTTCTACCTGAGTTGGCATTGTTCCATTCGCCATCTCTAGGGCTTATGACTTTACAATTTGGGCTCGCGTTACGTACAGTCGGTCATGTAACCGATTTATGCAACGTGTACTCTGATCAGATAAAATTCACTAAATTTGAAATAAATATGTAAAGTAAAAAAAAAATCTATATAAGAACACCACTTGGTAAAGACTGGTGTTGACGATTTATTCAGCATTTAAAAATATAGAAATATTAACAAATATAAAAGTGTAGAAATGAAAACATTCAACAATATGAGTATAAACAACAATTTATCACTTCTACAATCACATATGGGACAAGGGATGGGCAGAACCAGATATATTGAAGGAATACGGATGTTCGAAATATTGGTTCAGAAAAACAATTTTACTGATTCAGAAATATTATAACATACCCAGAAGGTAGACAATTAGGTTTTAGGATACGTTAATTGACTATGATTGTATTCGATTTTAAAAGGCAACGGTTTTTTTTTTTTTGTATTTCTATTGTTAACGGTAGCTATACTTCTTTATACAAGTTACTCTTCGTTGACATTATTGATAAAAGGTTCTACAACTTTGCTTTATTATTAATAGCAAAAGTTGGTGGTGGGAGTTGATTTCAGGATGCACACAAATCAGGTTTCGTTATTTTTGGCGGGAAGGGAGTGGGACAGGAAGAAGTTCTACTAACCAACCTCTTTCCCACGTAATGGATTGAATAGGGAATCCTGCTGCTCGACAGCTGATCTGCATTGTCTGGCCAGCCACGACTGTCTGGTTCGAGAATGGACGGATGTATGGAAGCCCTAAAAGACAAAAAACAAAACAGAAAATAACATCATCGTCCGGAACTCGTGGAAACCCAACCTACAGTAGTTTTGAGTTTCTTTTTCTATGAAAGCTTATATAACGGAGTAAATATACACAGGGATCGTACGGATCGGATGGAGGGTGAGCCTGTCTCTTCCCCTTCATCTATTGAAGATCGTTTATACATACGGCGAATCTCAAAAATTATAAATATAACGATTTAGGGAGGTCAGAATATGGACATGTAATTATAAAAAAGGCGCTTGGCTTGACCACAGTTGCTTTCGTAAAAACCTCAGTTCGTAAAAACTTCGTTGAAACAAAAATTAAAATGCTTAAAATGTTACAGTTTTAGCGCCTCCTCAGACATGTACGTAACGAAGAAAATTAAAGTACAAATAAATCCAGATCGAATTTAGATGACGTGCGTAAATCACGCGGTGAACCACGTGATCTGAACTCTCTACATTAATTTTCTGTATTTTAAAATTTGTTCATTTTGGTTCTATTTGATCACGGCGCCCGTTGGATGTCAAATTCGTAGCGTATTCATCCGTTTTTTTTTGTATTATCAAAGTGTTCATAAATTCAAAATTAAGCTGTCCGTTCTTTATCCTTTAACACGTCGCCACCATGACTTAAAAGGTTGTCTCACTTAAAACATTCCTTCCGTTTTCCTGTATGGCTAAATTTTACAACATTAATTCAAACGTGTGGAAATGTTGCAAAGGCATTCAATTTCCCATTTTTTTCTCCTCGTGGGGTTTGTTACATTCACTGTAACCTATGTAAAGGTTTCAAACGCTATTCGCGTAGGATGCTCGAATATAGTGAAAAGGTATGTCCTTTTAAAGTAAAACACAGTTCGTGGGTGAGGCCGAATACAAAACTGATGTGAACTATCCGTTCACGGATTTTTTAGAGTGGTTAAATGAACCCAAAGCAGCTTCAAAACACAATCTGGGAAAAAAATATATCTAGAAAGGCCTACGTTAAAAAAAAAAGTTTGTGATAAGTTATTACCAAGCTTTTTGTGTTAACGTAGGCCTAATAACACATAAATTGCCCGTGAAAAGATGGACAATCTTTAATGAAGGCTGGAGTGTGGAGGAAGACCCTTTATGCACCAGTATTTATTACCAACCTTTTTTTTTTATTAACATTAGTAAATACTTCTTTATAAAACTGGACTGTTTGAAATAACATTTCATGCATTTGCAAACCGTATTTTTTTTTTAGCTTGGGATGGGTCACGGACGGTCTGTTACATTTTGTTCTTTATCGGGTGGGTAGTGGGGTCAGGGCTCGAGTGGGTCAGAAGGGTCACGGGTCGGAAAAAGTGATCCACTTCCATTTCCGCCGTCTATGCCCCTCTGTTTGACCTGACTATAGGTAAACCACACACTGGAGGACACAATTGGATGCTTGTTACCCAGGGATCCCAACTGGAAAGTCGTAAACATTTCTTCTCGGTTCGCTCTGGAACGCCCTTACCGTGAACCAAATCCACTGTGCGGGGGGTTTCGAAGACAGTGAATGTACTGAAAATCTTCTGCCCTTTCTGAGGCGCCCATTGGCCTAGTTACGTGTTTCTATCTGTCTCTTTTTAGGATCGGTGTTAGTGACTCATCACCCTTGCGTAGTGGGAAAAGTAGTGGTGACAGTATACGTTATTATTATTATTATTATTATTATTATTATTATTATTATTATTATTATTATCATAACAGCAATACTTTTTTCGATAGAGAGTTTTCTTGACTCGTTCATTCACTCGAGGAGCACGGTCATCAGTATTTAGTATTTAGCATTTAGTATCATCAGTATTTAGTCATCAGTATCATATTTGACCCAGAATCCGTTTAACACTACACAGTACGTCTGATACAAAATAATAAAACGTTGCCTGGACTGCCCCAAACAAAGACATCCAAAAGTTGAAATTTCATCTACGTAATAACATCGTTAAATCAAGACTACTTTCAAGCACTACGTTTAAGAGTTAAGAACCAACGGCACCATGCGTCTGGTAGGAGGGAAGCATTGGGGAAAGCTTTTCAGGACAGCATGCTTCTAGAAGGGGCAGCTTCGAGATCGCCTTGAGTCTCATTTATTTCCACCAGCATGAACATGAACATGACATGGAAGAAAATAATAGAAGTAATTGTTAGAAAATGGGTGAGGGGATCATTAGCCCCGGGGGGGGGGGGCCCGAATTTGAAACACATGATAGCTGATACTTCCGCGAACATGAACATCGAAGAATATAATAGAAGTGATCATGGAAAGTGGGAATGGAAATAATAGCGGTGGGGTGGTTGATTTGAGTCACAGGATGCGTTGATTGAGAGAGCAAAGCGAACGAAAATCATCGTTCATTAGCCAGTGTGCGTAAAAGTTTTAAGAAACTTGATTCGGTCAAGAAACTTGACCAGTGCTATAAACCGTGCTTCAACACCACCCGTGCTCAGCGTATGCTTCAGCTGGTTTATTATTATTCATTAAGGGATTGCGGCCTTCTAACGTTACTAAAAGTACGATTCTGATTTTGAGTACTTCTAACTAATTTTAATCAAGGAACCAGTTACGTCAGCTTTAATCTGGGAAAAAGGACACTCCCGATTCTTTTTACAAACGTTCTCCAAGTAAATTGCGTGCATATTCCCTTTTTATCTCAAAGACGAAAAACAAGTTCACTTAAGAAGGAAAAAAAAATTAAAGAACAAAAATAAATTTAAATCAATAATTGCCTACTCATTGTTACATGGCAAAAGAATGAATCTTAGCGCACACTTTAAATTCTCTCTTCTTCGTACTCTCTCTTGTTTCATCCTCGTGGTGGGAAGAGGCATCGTTAGAAATTGCATTAGACTGCGCGTGGGTCTCGTGGGGCCGTGGATTTCAATTACCTCTGCGCACACTAGCAACCACAGAAAATTTTATATTTCCCGTTTCACGTCAAATCTTCGTTCGTTTAGGACTCCACATTATAACATAGCTGGTGATAAGTGTTCCTGTTATTACGCTAGCAATATACGGTAATAACACTCTTTAGTTTTCATGGTAAACGAAATTCCCACGACCTCCCTCCATTCCGCCGCCTATTCTAACGGTTTCTCCTTCCAACCCTCTCCTCCAAAAACCTCCGTTCCATAATTGAACCGCGTGTACAGTTAGATGGACCAGTCTTCGCCACCTCAGCTCCTCCGAATTCGTATCGCCCGACGTTTTGTGATACCGAGTGAGCAAAGTAGGGACGGAATTGCATTGTTGAGGAATTGTCGACTTCTTCCTTGTTTTTTTTGAAAAAAAACAAAATTAAAGGTAATGCGTCGCCCTGCTAGTGTGGCAACGAAAAATATACAATAACGAAGAAAATATGAATGGATAAGGAGTAAAGTTATGCCCGTTTGAAGAGTGGCGGCAGAGTAGTGTACCTGTTTCTTCGTGAAGGAAGGTAAACATCAGATGTAAGTGATCTTCGTAAACAATACATTGAGCCAGTTTAGTTGACGAGAATGAAACGCCAGTGAGAAGATAAGAATAAACTGCAGTCCCCATGCAGATGCAACGACGGGTGCTTCTTTATATTTAACACAATTGTTTTAAAAACATCAAAAATGCCCAAAATCGCAGAAGGATTAAATAAAAATGAATTCGTCAACGATTAGGAGCACAGTGGTTTGTGTACCTCTTTCATTACGTGGTCAAGAAATGAATTAATGTAAAAGACTAAAATTGATAATCAATCTGCGATAGCGTTCTATCTACATCGATAAAAAGTTAAGATGATTAGTGGCAATCCATCTTTATTACAGATTAGAACCACGGTGGTTATTATACTTTTTTGTGTTGAAAGGTGAAGTGTGTTTCTGGAAAAAGCTAAGGAGAATGAGTGAGATTAATTTTTAAGGCAAAAGTTTAAAATACAGACAACAAAACATTACAGAATGAAGAGCTTTACATGTCACTTTTTAAAAGCACCCATATATGTTTGCCACAAATTTACTGGTCGCCTTCATCAGAGCAGAAATAAATCTCATGGAATACACAAGTTGCATCATTACTTGCAACAACCTTTTTCATTGTTTTCTTTTGGGGGGGGGGGGGGAGGTTATCCCATCTAAATTTTATCAGTGTCGACGGCCACTTAAGTCCATCATGAGACATAGCACGTCAATTTGGAAATAAGTCTGTCCTCCTGTCCGAGATTTTTTAATATATCATCTTATATATCAGGAGGTACGGATATATAAGATCTAGATCTGGGGTTTGTTTAACATGTACGTAATGTGTGGCGCATTGGCAACCCGGACCACTATACTGTGATTGAGTAATTTTATCGAAGTGCAGCGTATTTTTTCTTTTTCAATTGTAGTAGTTTATTTGGCTCTTTTTTACAAGACGGTGGTCAACCTACCACTTCATGAAAAATTGGAGGAGAAACGGCCAACCTAACTCTTTGTGTAGGTTAGGAACACAATTGTGTTCGTTCCAATTTCCAAAATTTTAAGAGAATAAGTGGTCTAAAATAATCACAGTATTGCTTTTATTTTTTTTCTAAAGTTAACTGTCGCTATCGTTTCAAACGAAAACTTTGAATTTACGTAGTAGCTGTGTGTATATGTCGCGTTGTACGATTAGCAACACTTTCGATCATTGATGCACGCTTTCGGCCAATCTGATCACGTGTTTTGTTGCAACTTGGCCGCATCGCTATGAAACTCGCTTAACCCACCAAGTTCCTCCTCTGTCCGATAGAATTCGGGTCAAGGTAATCGACCTAATCTATCGTATAATCACAACAGTAACATTACACACAGATAAAAGCACGTCCCCCCCCCCTCAACAACTGAAAAGCATGCCGGGAAAACAGCAGTAGACATACATGTGTGACACGTTTGCAGAATCCACTACTTAAAACAAATCTTACCGTAAATGCTCATGCGTGCTGTGTACTCCGTTCGCCCGACGCTGTTGACGGCAGTGCACGTGTATTCGCCGCCATCTTCTACTCTTGTTTTTGTGATGTTAACGTAGCTGGCCACCTCGCCTCGGCTGTTTGTGATACTCCCTACCGTCACTCGCCGGTTCTCTGTGACAGGTGAGCCGTCTAACGTCCACGTGACCGTTGGCGATGGGTTACCAGAAGCAAGACAAAGTAAGGAGATAAAGGGACCTGGTTGGTAAGAATCTTCGGGGAACGTATACAAATACACCGGCGCTGCATCTAGAGAAAGAAGAGAAAAAAATGAAAACAAGAGTGAGTTAATCTTGGAGAGTGCTTGGTTGTTTGATTTTGCGAAGAACCTATAACGTCGATGACCTACAATAATTTCATTCGATTGTTAGGTGGTTACACAATACTTTTTTTTTTATCAATAATTCGTAACGATTGGAGAAGAGTGCCTTTTCTTAAACAAACATCACAGTGGACATTCTACAATACTCTTTTTCTCCAAACGATCAATGAAAAACAGTTTAGTCATCAAAACTACAGCGCATTTTACAACATTTCTTATTTTCGTATGAAACTTTCACAACGACACATTACGGTGAATTCCAAAATCCATGAATAGAACTCACATAACATTGAATACATGAATATTAATCTTCGATGTACATTTTTGCTCGTTGTTCACAATAAATCAGCATAAAAATGTGAAAACCAAAAGGGACTGGCTCTGACCAAGTTTAGCTGGGTGAAGCCATGTGCAAATAGTCCCTGTTTTATAGATTTATTTAGAACTTAAAAAAATTACCTAAATTTTAAACTAGGTTACTAACTGTATAATTTTCTCTCAGCCAGTGAACACTAGAATGTGCAGTGAACGAAATAGTGAACAGCGATTACGAATTGCTACATTTATAGAAATCAAAATTGTCTTACGTACTGTCGCAAATCTACTAAATCAGCATTTCCTAGATGGAATGGTGAAATAAATAGGGACACCATTTTCTTATTAACATCGAAATAGCAGAAGGTTTTGTTAATCCAACCAACATTTATCCTACAAGTTAATAGATTCCCCTACTAGTGTGGATTGGTGATCAAGCAAACATGTGTGATTTCGCGCCAAAATCGGTCTACTAACCATATGGGTGAAATGTTAAGTTTCTCCAAAACATGGAGTAGAAATAAAAAAAAATAACTTAAATGTCACACAACACAATGTAGTTCGGTTAAAACACGCCCCCCCCCCCCTACACCCCGAGTTTCGTGTCCCTGAAGGAAACACCCATACGAAATCGTCGCTTATAACGTATGAACGGCAGCTATTGCCAGAATAGAAGGACGTAGATATGGGAAACCCTCTATCCCTACACCCCTACTGTTAATTTCACGCCATCCGCATTTGTTCAAGACGTGGTGTTAAACGTTCTGCCTAACGCACAATCGGGTTAGCCCTGCGCCCAAATCAATAGGTTAACAATGGGTATTCAAAAGAAGAAATAGCTTCTGCTACATTAAAGCAACAGAAACATGTTTTAGGTCGACTTTGTGCATATTCAAAATAAAATAAAGATACAAAAATTGTCTACCGTTTGAATTAATTCATAATCTCTACCTCCAACAGAAGGACTCGGATAAGCTATTCTCACGTGATGCTCCTGCAAGTTTCTCTAATCCTTTCTTCCATGTCTTTACTACGACGGATCTGATAGACGATGTCCTTCACTCTTTCCCAAACATGATAGTCCAGACAGGACAAGTCGGGAGACCTAGCAGGCCATAGTTGGCCAAACATTTCGTCTAATCTAAGACGGCTCTCGCTTGAGGGGAAAATGTGTAGAACATCCGTCATTCTGAAACCGGATTACAGCTCTGCTGGCCAAGAGCACATAATCTTCCAGTAAGAGGGGCAGTGTGTCGGTGTGAAATTATCTGTACACCTGGCCGGATAAGGTTCCCTCAAAGAAGTGCGGCTTGATAATTTGGTCTCGAGCACACCACACCACGTGTTTAAACTCCAAACGTGTTCGTTGTCAACCTCTCACATCAGTTTGGGTTCTCAGCCGACCAACAGGTCATATTGTGACGATTTACCTCTCCATTGCTTTTCAAGGTAGCCTTGTCACACCGCAGCAAGTGATGAAAAAATAGGTCGACGACATCCTGTTGCTTCCGACCTTGGGCCCACTGGCAGAGGTTATAATTCAGTTTTGAAAGTCATCGCCATCTAGTCCTGACACAGTGATAGGTCATAAAGATGCATGCGGATGTCGTGAAGAAGCCTCCAAATTGTCGTTTGGGTCACACCAGCATCTCTAACTAGGCTCCTCATACTTTCACGCAGAGTCGTCGATCAACTAGCACAGCGGAAACCACTTCTGGAGCTCTATCAGCCCTAATTGGTCGCTGAATTTGTACCCCCCTTATTCTTTTCAGGCAGGACATTTCCAGTAGCTTGAATCTGGTATGCCAAGCGGTCAAACACCTTGCGCGAATGATGCTGTCTTTGACATTCACCCATGACCATCAACATATCAAACGCCTCTTCGTTGGTTAGAGGCATACTGTTAACCGTAAATTTTATTGTAAACCACACAACAACGACTGAAATTAGGACGGAAGAGGGAAGGTAAAGAAATTAGCAGATGTTTGAGTGTAGACACAAACAAATGCTAAACAATAAACGCTGCCTATCTGCTTAATTAAATACAGGTTGGGTTCGAAGAACTCATGATGCAGCAATGCAGAGGGCCAAGAAATGAAAAGTGAACAAAACAAGTTTAGCTTAAACCTGCATTCCAATCTCCTGGAATTGTGTTAACTTACGTACAGGAGAAAATAACGTTCGCCAATTCCTGCCTACTTTCAGTTAATTGTAGGTATTTTTGAGTTAGGTGATACAAAACAACAATTCAGCGTATAGTTCTTATCTCAGACTATACTTCAGTAGCTGTCTGCGTTGCAGCCTTTTCAAACTGGAGTATCAGCAGGTCTGTCAACAGAGGAGGAGGTGGGACGGTTTGTACTTTTGGCCCTGGGAAACAAAACAGGTCTCGCGGGGCGGGGGGGGGCTGGCCCAGAATTTTGTCCCGGGCAACCACTTTCTCGCCACGGCCCTGAGTATCAGTTTACTATGGGTAAAGATAAAGTTCGAGGCTTGCACTGTACTGCCGTGTTTAGCCAAAGGGCCTTTAACTATGCCAAAGTTCATTTAGAAAAAATAAAAGAAAGCTGTTAGTATTAACTTATTTGTATTGTAGTCATAGTGTTATTATATATGTGTATATATGTTATTTATGTTACTTTGCAGCTAGATAGGTGGTTCACATGAATTACGTACAGAAAAGTGGGATTTTGTCCTACAACAAGGGGGTTTTGTCCGACGGGCAGCGGGATTTTGTCTGGGGTATTCTGTCCTGGGGGATTTTGTCCGAATACCCATTTGTCAGCATATTCATTATTCGTGGACCCTATCTATACTATACATATATACTAGTATAATATGCGCAATATTTTATATATAAAAAAGATTTTGCACATACACGTTGAGTAATACTAGAGAACACGATAACACGTAGTATTAACGTAGTATTTTATATAATAATTTCTTTGCCACCTGACATCCTGTCCTTCTCCCTCCAAACCTTGGCTTCGAATAGAAGTTGCCTTAGTTCCTTTACATGCTCTGTCACTGTAGAACACATAAACACAAAAATTTTAAACTTAACCATAGCTGCTAGCATTTTTTCTTAAATTGGTTCACCTCCTCCCCCCCCCCGTTAAAAAATCTGAAATGGTGAGCATGAGCAGCAGAGGTGGGGGGGGGGGGAAAGAAGTGATTAGGATACCTCCTAAGAATTATATTCGTTTCTCTTGGAAGTATATTTATCCTGTTATCCGGATTGCTACCGTCCATCTAGCCCCCTGGCCATCCTGACCTGTCTGTCAATGCACTATAAAAGCATCAGCCGTACCGACTCTGGCCTTCCACACTACAGTCCCGGTCATCACGTTACCAGTTACGGAAGACTGTCAGGTTAGCGTAGTTACGGCTGGGCCTGCACCCTTTGGCATACTTTTTCCGGAAACGGTGGAGAAAATCTCAGATTGAACGCATAAAATTATTCAATTTTGTTGTCATGCTAGAGGGGGGGGGGGGCGTAAAATTGTCAGTTTTCTACAAAAAAAATTCTAGCTACTTCCATGAACTCTTATTATAACCTCTCCATAAATTATGAATTCATACGTTTCTTACTAAAAGGATCACGAGGGATATAAGTTTTTTTCTTTTTCCACTTTTTACGACTTTAGTTATTTTTAACGTGTCCTTGTGGAACACATTATGGTCGGGATTACATCTTAAGAGCTTTTTGCTTATTCAAGTATTATAAACAACACTGTGCGAATTGGGTGAGTATCGCGTTAAAAGCTAACAAAAAGCACAGGGGGGCTTGTGGGCTGTCCTTGGGAAAGGGTAAATCCTTTTTATATTTTCCGTTCTTGCGTTCCGTTTTCGACTTTTATGGCAAAAAGGTGACAATGAAATTTCGAGAAAAGGGCAACCGACCACAAAGGAAACGGCATTAAAAAAAGAAACTCGTGCGAGTTCTCAAAAACACGACGAAAATTTCACTGTGCCATCTTGGATAAATATCTACACTTTCTTGAACTGCAAGACGTTACGGGAAAACAAGAAATCAAGAAAACCAATGCGGGGTAGATATTTCTCCCCAGAATTCTTACTTTGTGAGTGTAGAGAAATAAAATCGTATTATTTCTGGATCCATCTACAAAGAATATCTTCTTCGACTTGCGACTTGTAATATAAAAGTATATTACGTCATCAAGAAACTGCCAATTTTTTAACCCCCTGTCCCCTTCCCCCCCCCCCCACTCATTATCGATCATCATGAATTGATCAACTCTCCTGTAGTATTACATCATTTTTAACTTGACCCCCACACACTATACCTACACACAAACCGAAACGTAATAAAAATGCAGTATATGCGTAGGATCCTTAAGCAGCCGTAATTTTGGGTGCACACAGCAGCTGATTTTGAACTGCACTTGCACCTTTAACACCCAGACATTTGAAAAATTCATTCTAGGTCATCAAACCACTGGGCAACCATTTGTGTCGGATGCGGGAGAACATACCATTAGTAAAATGGTTGCTTTCCACTTTAATACACCAGTGTTTTTTTTTTTTCACGAAGACTCAAACCAAGTATAACAGCAGACTCTACTGATACTCACCATAGCCAATGGTACACTCAAGGAAACCCTCTAACACCTTATCTAAAATCAACAATCCAAAATCAACAATCACGCTCAATTATTTCTTTTCTCATCATTATTATTTACTCCTCTTCCATCGCGAAAAGCTGAAATATTTATTCTTTGTTAGGTTTTTTTCTGTTGGTGCTATACCTTCAGTCGAAATAATATGAGATTCTATTCGTTCTTCTATCGGTGACCAAATTTCACGATTTTTTTTATAATTTTAACGTCATGGTAACGTAATAATGAGTACGCAAAACATTATCAGACCGCTCAATGGAAATCTCACGTATCTGTATTGATCCTGCAAGCCTAAAATGCGAACATTACACAAACTTCGGATAAATCGAATCAATTCAAATCATCAGTTGGGATAATTGTCTGTTTCATCACTAGCGTAGACGAAACCACAGCCAAATCGAACTTGTCTAAGTCATTAATCGGCGCAGCATGGGGCCGTAGCATTTCCGCTGATGTGAATGAAGGCCAGGCGGCAGCAATTTCTATAACTGCTTGGTCGTTCGATCGCTCGTAGCTTGCTAGTGTTGAAACATTTTCTTACTACTATCGTCGATACGTCTGTGGCTGACGCAGTGTGACCCAACAAATATCACATAGCTAAAGATTTCCTTTGACGCCTGATATAGTAAACTACGTTTCAAATGTATGCTTGTTTGATTACGGAGAGTTCGACCTTTCTTGTTTAAAACAAATTCCACGGAAAGAGGGCCATTACTGAACTGATTGCGATGGCATGGAGATTACCATCAAGTCATAACGTTACGAATATAATGGTAAGGGCACCTTTTGCCTTCAAAAACTACTAGTCTAAAATAACCGTATAAAGAACGACTTCTTTGCTGGTAAAAGGTTTAGTGGTGTGAAAAACCCCTCAGAGGGCCGGGGCAAACATTTGGTAAAATGGCACAATCAATTTTGGGATTAGACATTTTATATGGACTTAAGAAGAACTGTTGTTCAACAGTTTGTGTGGAAACCGGAAATTTAGTCCTTTAACCATATTGGTGAGCAAAACCTCTACAGAAGCCTCTAGTATGGCTATTAGACTGACGCTTAGTAACTCTTCGGCCAAGTTTGTTATTGACGTGTAGTTAAACCATCAATACCAGTAATATACATGAAGCACGGGTGGTGTTGAATGCATGGTTTGCCATTCGACACCATAGCCTGATTAGGTATAGTAAGCTCATGTATTAGGTATGGTAGCTCATGTGTATGTCCAATTGTCCATGTTCGACTATGATAAATGTCTTCAAATTGTTGCGCACACTGGCTAGCAAGCGCTGATTTTCGTTCGCTCAATCAATCCTGCGACTCTAATTACCCCCTCCCCCTACGGCTAATGATCCCCCTTTGCTAATGATCACTTCTATTACACTATAGTCTACCAGTCATACTCTTGTTGGCGGAAATGAATAAGGCTCAAGGCGGTCTTGAAGCTGTCCCCTCGAGAAGCATGTTGTCCTGAACAACAAGAGGTGAGGCAGCAGGCATCGGCATCGACACCAACGGCACTGTAGGTGTGGTTGAAGGGAAAGCATTGGTGGAAAGCCCTTCAGGACAACATGCTTCTCGAAGGACCAGCTTCAAGACAGCCTTGTCATCTTGCGAAGTCGTTGGAAAGACTTATAGCCCACAGGGCTGAATGGGGATTTAAATACGTCGAGACTCGTGTTGAAAGCACCACTTGAGACCCTACTGTGTGTTTGTTGTGGTATTCGGATTACTTGGGTACTTTTTAATAATTCGTCTCTACTGTCAGAACAGTTTAAATTATTAAAAAGTACCCAAGCAATCCGAATACCACAACAAACACACAGTAGGGTCTCAAGTGGTGCTTTAAACACGAGTCCCAATGTATTTAAATCCCCATTCAGCTTCTTGACTCATATACCCTGTGGGCTATAACTCTTTCCAACGACTTCACAAGATGACACGGCAAAGATAATGCGTTAAGGCATAACACAATAAAGGTATGCGTGGTAGCTGCTGTAAAACGCATAGTCTATTGTAGATGTTGTTAAAATACACTACGTGTTGTGAATTACAACGTTCAGTAAAAAAAAATGAGAGAAATAGGTGTTATGATAGCCGTTGTGATTTACATTTTTATTATTTTTATTATTTTATTATTATTATTATTTTGCAGTGCAGTTAAAAGCGCTGATAATTGCCAGGCTAGCTACTAGCTGCTAGGGCACTTTACGGAAATAGAATTTTCTATGCGGAACAGAAAACACACGTGTCTTTTCCTGGTTCGTTGATGAATAGGTGCTAAACTGCAATGACACCATCGTATTTTAATGGTATTTTGTGTTGCTATCACGATTTCCGACCATCAAAAAACGAATGAAAGATAAAAGTACCGAAATATGATTGAATGGATAAAATGCCTTAAGGTATAGCAACATACTTGGTAACGTTTCGGATCAAGCGTAAATATAATTAAAAAAAATTGGAGTCGAAATTCAATTCATTTTACAATATACACAGAAAATAAAACCCAAAGAATACCAACGAAACACAAAGCACCAGAAGGACCTAAGACCAGTTTGAAAACCGGGCAATAGGAAAACTCACACCCACAGTCCCACAGCCTACCACGCCTAAGCAGGTATTTTAATTTTTTATTCAGGATAAAGGATCGCATAAAGGATCGCATACTGACCCGAAACGTTGCAAAATATTATATAAATGTTGCATCTTTCAGGCTTTTTATTCATTCAAAGTTAAAAAAAAAACAACTAGGCAGAAACCCTTACTAGTTTTGTTTTGAACTGAGACGTAAATACAATGGGTATTTCATGTGGCACTGTCAGTAATCTTATTGAAAACTTAAAAAAAAATAGTCTTTCTAAAGGCGAATCGTTAAGGTTTACGTCATATCAACTTCAAAAGTTATTTGGACGTGATTTCGCGTCCGATCTAAAAATCTCTGGTTAAATCATTCGTCCGGTAGCTACCACATCCTCCTTGCTACGCCTTCTACCCACATCATAAATAAAGACACGCTTACATTACATAAATATGATAGTATCATGTGAGTTACACAAAAAATGTAAACGGGAACGCATCCCAGGTTTATGCTGCGCCGTAAAGAACGTAGCAGTGAGCTTCCCTTTGGGAAAAGAGACTCCTCTCCTTCCCCGGGTCAGATGCGCAGTAGAAATTGTCAAGGAATAACGTCTGGACGTCGTAATTTATGACCACCTTTCCCGATTTAACATTGCCCTTGCCGTCGGGTCGCCTTCTTTTTCTCTGAGGTCACACACGAAAAATCGATGGGACCCTGGTAAAAAGTGTTTGGGCGATGGTATCAGCTTGACCTAAGGCATTGGCGGAAGGCTGGAATGTCAGCGGCCACCAAAAAAAAAGAGGGGGAGGATGGGGTGTCCGTTTTAAAGCAACAACTCGGAGCGTGGGTGGTGGACGCGGGGATGGAAGAATCGTGTTGTTATTCCCCGAGGCAATCGAGTATTAGTTTTTCTATTCGGGCAACGGGAAGTTCTTTGTCTATGTACATTCCGTTGTTGGGTAAAAAAAAAGGTTTCGT
>JAHWFP010074845.1:0-23868 GCA_023313725.1 Lithobius niger
TTTGGTAGCGGAGGAGGCGGTGGAGGAGGAGGTGGATGGGGAGGCGGTGGCGGTGGTGGTGGAGGCCGCAAGAAGCGCGACATTTTGTTTGGAAGCGGAGGAGGTGGTGGAGGAGGAGGCGGATGGGGAGGAGGAGGTGGCGGTGGTGGTGGCCGTAAGAAGCGTGACCTCTTCTTTGGAAGTGGAGGTGGCGGCGGTGGTGGTGGTGGATTTGGAGGTGGTGGAGGCGGCGGCGGTGGTCGCAAGAAGCGTGACATTTTCTTCGCAGCTGGAGGAGGCGGAGGTGGCGGCGGAGGTGGAGGCGGTGGTGGAGGTGGAGGAGGCAAATAAGCTTCGTCTTTCCCTTCAACTACCCATTGAGTGTTCCACATCAGCACCATATCTGAACAATCCAAAACTGTCACACAGGTCACACACATTTTGCAACGAACTGTTCCTTATATTTATTTAACTGTGTCTTCAACCACCTACTAGGTCGAAACTATGGAATTAGGCCAACAATTCAGCTTTTCAAACCTAATACGTTGTTTACATTTCTACAAGGAGAAGTGTTTGTCCCTAAGGTACTGAAAATATTGAAGATACTCATGTTGATCATAGACAATTAATTCCTACAATCTTTCAATGCTGTTGTCAAGTTTTATAAATTTTATGTCATGTATTATACACAAGTTTTTAAATTATTCGAATGTGGATTAACAGTTTCGTACCCCACATGTCAAATAAGTGCTGTAAATAAAACATCCTTTGTAAATAAAATTATTTTTTTCACGAAAAATCTGGTTTTTTATTCACTCTTGCGTTAGTTAGACAGTTAATTGTTAGGTGTGATTTCAGTGTTGAGGATTTTTTTGTCGTAGGTTTTTTTTCTTTTAAATACTTCAGTTCGTGCTAAACTTCTTTTTACAGACATTCGATCCGTCAACCTTTCTAATAACTACCAGCCAAAATACCATGATAATTTAAGAAATTTTGGCAAAATTAGTTGCTGGTATATACTGAATGTACCATCCTCTTTCATGGTCGTTGGTTCTTATCCCTTGTAACTTTTGTCATTGCATTATATGGGTTGTAATGCTAACTAACGCAATACCGATTTTCTTTTGGTGTCGAAAGTCTTTGTCCCTAAAGGAACTAGAACCAGCAATTTTGAAATAGGAAAGTACATTCTCTACACACCAACAACTAATTTTACTCAAATTTCCAACATGTCTGTGACATCTTTAATGGAACGAACGTAGTAAGAAATGCGATGGCACTCACAACTTTGCTTGACCATAAATTATGATGACACTCACATAATGCCAAAAAGTAAGTGTCATTGTGTAAGTGTCAAAATGTAACTGTCACATAATGGGTGATGCCAAAAGTAAATTAAGAATGAATGGTAACTACAGGAATGAGTAAATATAAATAAACACTTGCATGTTATATCTTCTGACTGTGGTTTTATTTAATAATGATAAAATAATAATAATAATAATTTATTCAGTATAACAAGCACGAAGCTACAAGAGCCAGTATGTGCACTGAAATAAAACAATGATAGTTCCATAACTATCATATCAAAAACCAAAACTGGTAAAAGGGGACGCCAAGTTCCGAATGGTCGTTCCGAATGGTCGTTCGGCCGTTCAAAGGAGTGATATTAACACACACAAAATATTCGCCAAGTTAATCGCGCCTCTTAGCTCATATCACTTTGCATATTTAATAATAAACATTAATAAAAGTTATAACAATAAAAGTATTAAACGTTATTAGTCATTTAAAATGTCTATCCTCAAAAGATGCTTATTTTCATTTCAGTATTATACAGCTTAAAAAACAGGTCATGCACTACAACGACTAGATTCTAGAAGATCCCCAAAACCCAGCTTTTAATTTTTTTTTTTTTTTTTTTAACATGCCATAAAAGTATCTTAAGGTAGAAGGTAGTTCACTAAAAATGTGTGGTACAACATAGGCCATTCTTTTTTTTTTACCATAAGTTTCTCCAATAATAGTAATAAGAAAAATTTTACCACGCATGAGGTGGTAAGACAACTGTATGGAATGGACCCACTGACACCAACCCTTGATAAAGCTATGCGAAGTAAAACAACATGTAAAATGAGCGTGTGTCAAGAAGACTGGCAACCCAGGTTGACGCAGAAACATAATCTGGTCTGTTCAAAAACTTTGTTAGCGGTATCGAAGTTAGTGCTCTTCGGAAAATTTCGATGCTTTTGTTAGAAATAGTCCCTTCTGTGAGAGAGTTCCAAACTGAGACCACCCTCACAGGCAAGTATAAGCACGTGTACATTCTGTTTTCGCAAGTGGAAGAGCCAGCTTCATGGAGTGACCACGAGTTGAGAGCGTAGGGTAGTGATCGAACAGAGGGAGGTCAATGCATTCGAGACCATCAAGTATCTTGTACACAAGCACCAGATCTGACTTTAATCTACGTAGTTTAAGGGAATCATTTCTCTTCTCTTATAAGAATGAAACAAAGTAAGAACACTTTTTCGCTAGATGAGTTGAGTCTAATACACAATTAAAAAAAAAAGAAGTGATATCAAATCAAAAACCAAAACTGGTAAAAGAGACCGCCAAGTTCCGAATGGTTCGGCCCTTCAAAGGAGTGATATCAACACAGCAAAACAATCGCCAACTTAATCGCAACGAATAATACTTTGGACGTTGCATGAAAATTTGAACATTGTTACCGAAGGTTTTCATTAAACCTTCGAACTATTAGTCGGTTCGATTAATTTGGCGAATGTTTTGTTGATATCACTCCTTTGAAAGGCCGAAACATTCGGAACTTGGCGGTAACTTTTACCAGTTTTGTTTTTTGATATCATTTCTTTAAGCAATACTTAAAAAGGTGACGTCGAGTAACTTTGTATCTTTATGCATGAAAGTGAATAAGCGAGTAGTACAGGCGAGTACGAAGCGAGTATTACAAGCGAAAGTCAACAACAGCTATTTTTTTCTGTTCTTTTAGTTTTATCTTTTTATATTTTCATCTCTGAACAAGGTATCGCTCATCTATTACGCTTGTTGATACCGAAATATAACAAAATAAAAATAAAAGAACAGAAAAAATAGCTGTTGTTGACTTTGGCCTATACAACTGGCATAGTGTTTTGTTGATTTCGTTAAGTGTCGTAAAATTGGTGAATAGGAACGGCCGAACACACAGAAAATTATACCAGAAAATTAACAAGTGAACCTTCACGCACAAGATTGGTCTGTATTTTTAGTCAGATCTATCCATACAAATTACCATCTTTGCAGCGTTTCGTTTTTAATAAAATGTCCACAAATTATTTTTAATACAACCTGTCCGCCAACTAGGAAATCACAAAATGAATGAATTTTACCGCTAATTATATTGTTGGTCAAACTCTTTGAGAACACTATCCATGCAAGTCATCAATTTGTTGTCCCCCTTATCACAATTCTCTGGTTGTTCCTATTTCACTCCCATTTTGTTGTCTTAAAAATCAGTGCCACTGTAGCATTCTAAGTCATCCTGGTTAAACAGCTGTTATTGTTGGCCAAATGTTTTATACCAGCACTTATAGAATTACAACAACAACAAAAAATTGTTAAAACTTAATCGCCGTTCTAAAAGCAAATAAAGGGGTCACAAGGCTTTGTATAAATAATTAATTGTAAGATATAACGTACGCTTTTAATTCAGTCAAATACAATGCTCCAGTATACACGAAAGTGTAATTATATCTTTATTATAATATCGGAGGCCGGCTAAAAGGAAAGCCTAAAGGAAAGCCTAAAGGAAAACCACTTCTCCCCTCCTCGCGCCCGCATTGAAAATGCACTCTCCCACTCTACACGCAGCCAAAAAGGAGCCAGGCATGAGTGGTCGATCAATCTGACAAGTCGTCGGGAAAATATCCCGGGAGATGTGACCGGCCCCGTGCATAGCACGGACTTCCTCTAGTTTTAAATAATAAAAACATAAAAGCTACAGTGTCGCGTAGGTCTAATTTCAGACATTAATTCAAATTTAGGATTTGTACCTCTTTTCACAAGCAAATTCGATTTATATTAATCCGGTAAGCTCGATGAAATTGACAGTGAAGCATGTCTTCTTCTACATATTTAAAATGTGAGTTTCCAACAAATCAACGAACACGGAGAAATAAATTCGAAGCTTTGCTGAGCTACTGGTTTATCGAATTGTTTGTTTTGTTGAGTTTATTTTCGGTAACATTTACAAGAACAAAAGTCATTGGCAGTGAGTTACCAATACTCTACTAACAGGGAAAGGTATGCATCAAAACCAGGGAAACATTCGAATATAATTTGAAAGCAAAGTTTTCGAAAGTTCTAAAGTGAAAGATTAACGACTCATTTAACTTATTGCTGTTAAAAAAAAACACACAAATATACAATAATACAAATTGAACCTGTATCTATCTGATAGCCAAATATAAGCCACAGGCTGGGGTTGTGTTTACCTGTCCAGCCCCAAAAATGATCAATTATTTTTTATCAAAAAATAATGGCCAGAATTGGGGAGTATATAGGGAATTCCACTAATCTTGGCAATTAAATTAGACTTATGTTAAATGATCAAGTTGCTTTGTACGTCCAACCCCTGCAACAATCTGAAGAATCATTTTTTTTCCGTCTTGCATTACCTATACAGACCCAGAATTTACCTACTTTTTTTTTTTAAATTTATTAATGTTCTGGACGTTCGTCCGATTTTTCCAAACATGGTAAGATTCGACTTTTGAAAGTCTCTTCTTCAAGAGGAGACTCTTCCGGCATTAACAATGAACGGTTTAAATGGAAATTGTTGATTGAACGTACAGTTACTGCTAAGTTATTTTGCTAAGGTAATTTTAGTTAGGACTACGGAAGATCTTTTATATGGCACAGTCGGCATGATCACGAGAGCCGGCATGCTAAACAGCTAGCCTGGTTCTTCAATAACACCAAAATACTGCGTTCTTCTCGCACGGAAATTGCAGTAAAAATGCACATAGTAAAGAAAGTGGGATAAAAATAAAAGGACACCTCGCAGCAACACTCAACAACTCACTTTGAATTATTGTGTGCTATCATATTGAGAGATAATGCAAAAAAACGCCAATAGACAACATGATGTAAGGGAGCCTTAAAAAATAATTCAACTCAGTGAAACAAGAAATGCCGATGTAACGCATTTTCCACAAGGCATTATTCATTCTGTAGTCTCCTGACAAAAGCAATCATAATCAAAATTACATTACACTTTATTTCATTTTCATCATGTATTTGCACCGTTTCCATGTAAGTTACGGTACATGAAGTAAATTCGTTAATGAGTACTTAGTGCATGAGGATTGAACGAATGACGAATACGTTACACGTAAAACAGGACCGGGTTTAAAAGTTGGGGGGGGGGGGGGCGGACGGACCCGGAGCAGTTCAGGATCGGTGGGCCCCACGAACTCAGAAATTAAAAATAAAATATATTAAATTAAAATAAAAGCAAAAAGGACAATTCACCAACTTTACACAATTTTCCGGTAAACTTACCGTGCGTTTCTTTTCATGGAAGTGGCACAACTTGACAAGAGTATGGTGTGGAGTTAACGTCAAACTGCGTCTACGTAAAGCGAACTGACGCAATTTACAATGCGCAATACTGACGTTGACTTTACTCCATACTCATGTTTGGCTGCATAACTGGCTCAATGAAAAAGAAACATACGATTACGTCAAAGCCTCCTAAAGTAAAGGTCGAATCAACCTTTTAAACTCAACTAGTGACGCAGCAGCCTTGATACGTATCGCCATCCGTTGGCTGGTCAGTTTGCAAATTTTCCGATTGGTTTCAATATGGCGCCATTGGCAGAGGTTCCCTGCGCTTGATTTTAGGTTTAGTTTTTTGAGTTTCTGAAGGTTTCGGATACGGAAAATTTGGTTATTTGCTTAGCAAGTATTAGCCACGCTTAGCCACGCGTTCTCGCAGTGGCTGCTCGGTTAAGTAAGGCAGTAGCATCCATACTGCGTAATATATCCACAGCAAAATTTGGAAAACAATGATGGTTGTAATTGTTGACTTTCGTCGTCGTTAGTTAGGAGGCTTCTGATTGGTCCAAATACAGTAGGCGAAGGCCGTAGCTAGCGGGGGCGTGGGGGCTCCTGTAGACAAGGCTGCCGGGGGTGTAAATAGACCAGCAACCATTTTTTTTAGGGCCGTAGCCAGCAGAGAAGGTGGGCGTGCTCCTGTAGACAATGCTGCCAGGGGTGTAAAATAGACCAGCAACCATATTTTTTTTAGCCGTAGTCAGCAAAGTAGGTGGGAGTGCGCTTGTAGACAATGCTACCGGGGGGAAGGTAGACTCCCAACCAATTTTTAGAAAGCAACAATGGGAGCGAAAAATTCAGGAAAGTATTTCGAGTTTTATATAAACATTTTCGTTTTTAATGGGTTTCTAACAAACCTAGGAACTTCTTTCACGATTAGTCGAATATAGTATAACTTTCTTACGAACTTAGTAGGGAATGATCTCCGAGCCAAGCAGATGAAAAAAAGACCACATAACCAACAAAAGCAACATCAACAATAACAACAACATCAAAAAATGGCCATGCTGTGGAGCCCTAACGGTTCGATTGTCATCATTAAAATTTGCAATATAGTGAAATATGATACGATCCAAATACCGAATTACTGTAAGTCAATTCTGTAGAAAACTTTAGGGTTTCAAAGTTTGACGTCTTTAACATGGAAGTTCATGCTGACACCACGGCGGTCCGTGATGCTGACTTCGTTGTGCTTATCGCTTATTTTTGATAAACACATAACACCTGTATTTGAAAGAGGTGCATCGACATCAATTTTAGGTATACTGAACCACCCGCAACAGCATCACAACGAACGAGAACATCGGTTGTTTGACCATATGATTGGACTAGCTATGTCACGTTATACGCACGTAATAGTCGGGCAGCTAAACAGTTGAATTGTACGCTTTCTGTGAAAAGCATGAAATTTGATATGGATACACATAAAGGGTAACTGGAAAGAAATAGCTATGATGCCAAGTGATTTACCTCCCGCTCCCAAAAAAGCACGGTTTTTTGACTGTAACTCCTTGTAATAAAAAGCGTAATAAGAAGCAAAAACGTTCAGCACACAATTTATTTTTTATTTAACATCAACCGTTGAATCTCAAAATCGTATTTAAATTACATCACCCGTAATTCGCATGAACGTACCCTTTTTCAAATGGTGTTACAACGATTTTCGTGTTCGAAGTGCTCTTGCGAACCCTCTGATAGCCCAGGCTTTTCTGAAAGGTGGAGATCTATTCTTTCCATCAATCCTAACTGAAATTGTTTAGCTTAGGTAGGGACCGTATACACCCAATTAAAGGTGAAGAGGTAATGGCGTAATGGCGGAAGCGTAGATTGATTTTCGAATTCAAAGTGCCTTTTAATAGCCCGAAATGGACAAGCTTAGGATATTCTGAAAGGTTAGGATCTATTTTTACCATCAATCCCAACCGAAATTGTGTAGCTTAGATATAGGGACCGACCTACGCCCATTTAAAGGTGTGGCTGTAATGGTAAAGTGGCTCTTTTCAATTTCAAAGTGTCGTTGTAATGCTCATATTTGTATCAAAGATAAACAATTTCGATTAGGATTGTAGAAAAGAATGCATCCCCACCTTTCAGAAAATCATACCGCATGTCCATTTCAGGCTAGTAGAGGGCTCGCAAGAGTATTTTGAACACGAAAAATAATTATAACAACCAACTGATAAAAGGAGTGTTTCGCGTTAATTACGGATGTTATACTTTGAATACGATCTTGGGGTTCAAAGGTTTTTTTTACGCAAAAGATGTGTTTCATTTTTCTTTCCCAGAATTGTGAGCTGAACGTTTTTGCTTCACATTAAGCCTTTTATTTGTTGATGGTTAAGGAGTTACAACCAAAAAAACATTTTGATGGGGTTTAATCTCCTCGCCCCCTTCAGGGTGGGCTTTGAACTTGCAATCATAGCTATATATACTTTTGTACAGTTTTTCTTCATGTGTATCCATACCTAATTTAATGTTTTTTTTACAGAAGGTAAACAATTCCATGAATTCTGGGCCCAAAGCCGCCCTAACTGCCATGGCGTGCGGTAAAAGCTTGTGTCCAAGCCAAAAGGGGAAAAAAGCAGGGCGGTTCTTTAACACAAAAGCATAATAATCATAGACATCATCAACAGCTTTAGGGTTACCGAGTCCTTTAAACCACACCCCATTATTATTTTTTATATCCTGTTAAGTCATTATGGTTTTTTTTTTCTACCTAAGTTCTTCGCAGCTGTAACATAGAAGTAAGGAGAAACTAATACGCCTGAAGTCACGTTTTGAACGAAATGAACTCGACGAAGATAAAGCACCTAGCTTCTGTCTTTTTTTTTCTAACTACGAAGTATTAATCATTGTGTTGTTTTCCCTTTATAGCTCCTGGTTGTTTAGTTGTTAGAATTAGGTAATCGTTAGCGGAAAGACATGACGTTAAGGTTAATAGGGATAACAAGTGCTTCAGTAAAGTCGACAGCCATTACTGCAAAGTTTGACCTCAACGTCTTAAGATAAAGCCGTCATTTTTACGTCTAATATCTTCACTATGTGTAAACATTAAAAAAATACAGCTAAATATGGTTCGTTCCGTACGTTTCTTTCCCTCCCAATGCTAAAGCAATTTGTTAAATGACATTTTCTTTTCTCTACAATTTATTTCCAATTTGCAATGGTCCGTGTGTTGGACGGGTTTCTTATCCGCATTTCATGCAGTGCTACACGCCTCCATAGTGCAGTAAAAAATAGGTGGTAGATTGGCTGCAGAAACAAAATGGGCACTTTTCCCACCGTTAAAAAGTGTGATTATCTACTGCAAAAAGGGCCGTTTTTTTTTATGGTTTACGATGCATGGAACTGAAACAACAATTCATGCAAGCAATTAAATAAAAACCGCACTTGAGTTTCAAAATCTAAAAAAATCAGCCAACAAGTGCACATAAACGCATAACAGAAACACAACGTTTCAATCCCTAATCAGAACATTATCAAGAATAATTAGATCAAAACATGAATAACAATGGAAAATTACAACCATCAACCGGACAAAACCAGGCTATAGCAGGTTAAACAACGGATCAGAACCGAAAAAAAATGGGGGGCGGGGGGCGGGTGCAGTAAATGCGTAGCAAGTGGTGCACCTTCGTTCGAAGCGTGCACAAACAAACAGCCCCCCCCCTCCCCTGTTAACAACCATATCCACACAAATACAAATAAATTTAGAGAATATATTTCCATTTTAAATAAAATTCATGCATAAATTGGCTGTGCTGCTGCCTTTCGAACACTTCTTGTTTATGAACGCTTAAAACGTGCACTAAAGCACGTTTACTCCCCCCCCCACACACCCCACTTTCTTCGGTTCCGATCTGATGTATGATCTGCTCTAAGCCCATGTCAGACGGAAAGACTTTCACTCACGACAAGGTTGTCCTAAGGGCAGAAATGGTTTCCTCCCACATTTTGTCGTGTCTGGAGTTGGTTGTCATACGGGCAGATTTCCTCCACTCCCAACTGCCCTCAGGATCAACAAACACTTGCTCTCTGTATGTCCAATCTCACCCCTTTTTCTGGAATACGTGGTATGCGTTCACCATTGGTCTCTATCGGTCACGTGAGAAAAAGTCGGTACCCGGAGGGCTGGCCGCCTAGCCTGGCCATCGAGTCTGGACGACTCTTTAATTACTCCCAACTTTTGTCGTCTGCCCCTCATGTCACACGAGCCAACTTACCCTCCCGACCCGATTTTTAGTCGTGTCGTGAGTGAAAATCTTCTCGTCTAACACGGGCTTAAGCCTTTCTGTGTTTAGGTTTACGGGGGTATAATTTTTCCAGCGCTATTAGTGTTTTGATTTTGCTTCACTTGTCACTTTCAGTGTCAGTTTGTCTCAGTGGTCGAACTTCGGCCTTTGGTTTAAAAGTCGTAGGTGCAATTCCCCTCTCAAGCAGTCTGACATTTTAGTCCAGGAAGCAACGTAAATAGGTTTGCATCCGTATTTATTTGACACTTGAAAATGATCCTTGTTATAGACGAAACGTTGTGTCTCTTATGTTTTTTACGTGAAGCTTTCGGCTGATTTTTGAGATCATGCAAGTAATGCTTTAAGAAACTGCAATAAAATTCTGATTTATTCATTTCGATTTCCAATAAAACCTTGACGCTAGTTCTTTTTTCAGTAATTTGCGCGACATCGTTGGTAGTGGCCTTTTTTTTTTTTTTGCTGCGGCTTTAGCCTGCTGCTGTGTACTAATCTGTCGGGATGAAACTCTAGTGACATAGTCGTGACGCAGGAATTTAGCAAACTTCTGCAAGTGCTGCACCACTGCAACGAAAAGAAACACACGTAAAGGCTCTACCTTCCTAGAGAAGAAGCTTACCAAACAAGTTTAGTCATAAACGCCTCCTGACCCGTTTTTCCAGTCAACCATTGAGAATATCTATGGAACGTACTTGACGTAATGATGGAATAACTACCCCTCTGAAGTAGAAAAGTTTTCTTTAAAAAATATATCCCCCCCCCCGCGCCGCTCCTCCCCCTTAAAATGTCTTCGAGCTCACTTTATTAACATTAAACCTTTTCGTTATTATTGCAGTTGCCTTTCTATCAACGGCCCCATTCTCGCTATCACGTGCTGAAGGCCTTCTGTCTAGATTTTCGTCCCTACCCCCCCCCCATAAGAACATTTATGCATTTGTCTACACAATGGTGAAACAACTTCTCCTTTGAAAACGAAAACCACACTTCCTGAAAAATTAAGGCCCTAGTACCGGAAGCCTGCACTATGCACAGCTGATGTTGAATGCACCGTTTGCAATACTGGCACGGTTTGGTCGCTCATGTGTATGTCCACGTTTCACCGAATAAAGTTTTTTTAATCAAATTTTCGCATACACTGGCTAACAAACGCTGATTTTAGTTTGCTTCGCTCACTCAAACAGCGCCCCTTGCGACTCAAAAAACACGATGCACCGTTTTACATTTTTCTTCCAAGTCCGTTCTGTGCGCACGGGAGGTGTTGGATGCTCCGTTTTAAAAATCGGTGTGGCCAAGTCTACCTTTTGTGTGTCAGTGCGGCATCAAAGTAAGTTTCGATGAAAACCTTTTCGTCTGGTATGTTTGTTGAACAGTCATGGTATCAGTCTTAACACTCTGATTTTCGTTCACTTCGTTCACTCAATCAGTACATCCTGCATGTGACCGAACTCGCCCCTCTTTCTAGGTGGCCCCTTTCTAATGAACAATTCTACTATATTCATCCATGTTCATGTTTATGCTGGCTTTGTCGTTTTTTTTTTCTGGGATAGGCAGATAGTAAATCGTCGACAATGTCACATTAGTTTTTTTTATTTATTTACTTACGTACTGTACGACAGTCGAAAGGATCTATATATTTCCACGAGCTCTACTCTGCTTACGCCACTTGCTACAACTGCAGCTACACCGAAAAACCGAAAACCGAAAAACTAAACTGACCATAGGAAACCAGGCTCCAACTAGACCCTAGTACTCAATTCTGAAAACGTCTGGTCGCTTTACAAAACCTCAAAACCACCCTAATACGGCACCCGTTTACCACCCCACTTGGGAGACAACTTCAACACATCGCACACCATAGCACTACCAACAAGCGGTGGCACACGTATAGCATTCCAAAGCTGACGCCGATACAAGAAATGATCCATTAGTGTTTTGTTGTCATTACAGAGGTCAAATTGTTGCCGACAACTTTGAAAGGTAGCAGACATAAGCGTCGCGCAGAACAAGTTTAAAGTGATTGTTAGCTTCTAAAAATATCGCTCACTTTCTTTTCTCGCTTGATTTCTACCATCTGACAAAGTAGATTAAAGAGCTTGGCAGGTGTGAACTGACGGAGTCACGGCGTCCATATAATCATGCAAAAATTGATTAAATATCCGTTGTCGCAGTATGGAACATTTACATGAGACGAAAACATCAATAAGTGATGGGTTTTTTGTTTGTACTGTGTGATGTACAGATCAAGTGGTACGCATAATAAACAAACACCTGTCGTACCATCCAGGGATTTATATCTTCTTACTGCAGTTTCCTTTATTTCACAGTATGTTAATGAACACAGGGGTCGGCACAAAAAATACGTGAAACCAGAGCCGCAGTCAGAATTGTTTTTTTCCGGAAGGGCACCGATGATTTATACGCTCCCCGACACACGCCTTTAAAAAAAACGGTAATTTTGTTGTGCCTCCTATTTATTTTCCTTCATCCCGACAAAAACTGACAACCCACTGCAGGCGTAGCATTTCTTGATCCACCTTAATTTAGATGCGATAAACTACTGTACAGTTTTGCAAGTTTGTATTGTGTGCTTCTGATATAAAAAAAAATACGTCAAATCAGTTTTAGACATTTTAAAATCTTAATCATTGATCCACTTGCTCTGAATGGGAGGCCAGACCGTTACTGAGTGCGTTACTTAAATCAAACGTTATATCAGTGACTCATAAACACTAACAGTTAGCAAATTTAACTCTGCAAAGTAGTTTTCAGTCGTTAAATTGGAGCAGGTGGTTGACTTCATACCTTGTACCGCTCAAATACCGACTATCATTTTCAAAAAAGTTTCGTGCAACGAGAAGAGCCTATTATTAAATGTTTTTCTGACTTCACTTTAGTACTTATTAGTGTTGTTTTGTTTCCATTGTCCGTATGCTCAAAACAACTTGAAAACTACTGAACAATTTTCGTGGAGGCGTAATATTATGACAACGTGACCTAAAGTCATCAACCAACTTAATGATATCCAAATATTTATTTATTAAAATTTATAAAAATCAAAGCCGCAATTTCAGGTTCCGAACTGCCAATTCTTATGTTAGCACGTAACTCGTCACTGAATTCAGTTAAGAGATTGAGCTGTATGCTGTTCTAAATTACGATCGTTGCCGATAATTGCCCCGAGATCGAAGTTTTAAAAGGCCAAGGCAATGAAAGGGAAAATGAATTATTTTAATAGATCGCCGTATGAAAAGTTGGAAGCTATTTGACGAGAAAAACTTGTTAAGTAAGAAGATGATCAACGTTTAGACGTTGTAAAAAAAGGTTGTAGCAATTTTTTTTTTATTTGAAGTAACTCCACCCCACCAGGACGCACGCCCCAGCATGAAGAAAAAATAACCAAGTCTAGCGACGAAACAATAACTGAGTCCGTAAAACCCCAGTGAAGTGAGCAAATTACAGCTGAGTTGTTACAGGCTTGGACTATGAACCAAAAGGCTACGCGATTGAATCGCGTCAACAATCACCCTGGGGTATACGTCTAAAGTTGAATGGGTTAATGGATAAAACTCGACTTTGTTACGATAATGGGTTCTTACTTTTGGCTTATTACTGGATGTGTGTAAAGTTCTGTTTAAATCTAAATCGAAGGATGCGAGCTAGAACGCGGTAAACATTCTCATTTATTTGAGCTATTTCGGCAAAGGGATGCTGTCTATTGATCTTGGAACTGTTCGGTTTCCATCGTATCTGAAGGCTTTTAGGAATTGATTTACAGATCATATTGAACGACACTCAGTTCTCAAACTGAAATGACTTTCTCACGTTTTGTCCGGAACTGCTTCATAACGCAATTAAAGTGACTAAGTTAACTACCAAACTGTTACAAAAATAATGTACAAGAACTTTTCAGTTCCATGGTTTCTGTGGCGATATCTGATTGGTTAATTTCCACATATCGGAATACGATATTTTGTCTTACCAATGCACAAAAAATTATCTTAGTAGGTAAGAATTGCATAAGAATACAAGAATCAGACATCATTAATACGACGTTAGTTTTAACTAATCCTGATCTAGTTAATAAAAAATGAAGGTCCAGCTAAAAAAAAAAAAAACAGGACGGATAGCCAAATCGGTTGGATTAGTGGTAAATAAATGCAGATGCAAACCTATCTCCGTTGCCTTTTGAACTTAAATGTCAGACTCCTGACTGGGAATTGCACCGTTCACCGATGACACCAAAGGCTGAGGCTCTACTGCTAAGCCATATTGAGTATGGTTAAGGTCCCGGGTTCAATTTCCACTCAGGCAGTCGGACATCAAGTCCAAAACGCACCGGAAATAGGTTTGCATCTGTGTTTATGTACAATTAAAAGGCACATCACGTATTTCAACTGATATGGTTGATGACTGGAAAGGGACACTGGCACTGTTTCCGCCATGGCTGCGACTGGGACCGCATCAAACCTGTAACGTCAGTACTGGCCAGGGTAGAGACACAGACCACTAGCCGTCTTCAGCAGCTATGGGATATAATCTAGTGTGTTCTAGACTTACCTAGGCCCCCTGCAGTGAGGTTTCCCAGACAAAACCTCGGAAATATTTGTTTTCTACATCCTTCCCTTTGCTAAATTTCTTTTTCCGTCAGAAAAGTCTATAGTGAGGTTCAAAATGGAGCCTACACGAATTAGGCGACGTGCCATCATGCCATGCGAAGAATTACTCATCCTGTGTTGATGTTAATCTGTCTGTCATGGTATGTACCTTTTAATCCTTTTCCTAATTCATTAATTGAAATTTTTGACATGCATTCTATGCTTTATGTAGATTTAAATTCTAAAATCAATAAAATCCGCCAAGGGATTTTGTGGTATATTTGACTGATCTCCAAAGATTAAATATAATTAATCGGACATCAGTGTACTGTGTACAATACTAAAGTCAATTCAAGGAAATTAATCTGAAATGAAAGCATGACAAGACACGAGGCGCCAGACTTTGAAACTTAACAAACCTGTAAGCACGTACATGGCAACCTTTAGCTAATAACTGGAGATAACCTTAACAAAATCCGGCATATACACCAACCTCACTAGTATTTGCAACCAGGGGCCGATGACCGGAGGGGGGGGGGGGGGGGGGGGAAGTTTCAGGGTAAACAATTTTAACGGTTCCCAGGAAATAAAGGGATCGGAAAATTTCGTTGTATTGGGTACTGAACTACCCGACGTCACCAACGTTGTATTTTTGTAGAATTGTTAGTCGAGGCAACAATCTGCCAATTTCAACTTTTCGCTGGCAGAATTAACATGCTCGCCCGTTTTCGCTGTTCATTGTTTACTTGTTCAGGCTGTAGTCGTCGTTCTTGTCCTGCTGTGAAACTTTGCTTTATAAAATTAGAAGATAACTATAGTGGAAAGCGTGTGTGTGGTCACAAAAGCCCTAAAACTACTGGCCAACTACGACCGAGGTTCGTCTCTTCCCCTACTAAGCCACGTATCCTACAAAATCTTTTTTTAACTCTATCGGCAACCTGCTCCCCCACCCACCTCTCTCTCTGCCCTCCCCCAATCTCGGCTTATTCTGCCTGCATTAGGTTACGCTAGTCCCTTCTACTCCTGCGTCACCCCACACACAGATATTCTTCTCCTACTGGCCGTCTCTGTCCTCCGCTCTCTCCCCCTCCCCCAACAATCATGGGTCGCAAATATTCCAACTGCGACCGGGGAAATAACTATGGTGAATTAATTGCAATTAAGCGTTACTACGCGTAAAACGTTTCACCACCACATTACAGTACAATCTCTTCGCCACCAGATTACAGCAGGAGGAATGCAAACTCTTCCCCATCCCCCCCCCCCCCCCCCACCCAAAAAAAAATATGGGCCTAGCCACGTTGCGCCAATCTCTTCTCTGTTACGCAAGCTGGCCGCTAACTCCAACCCCTCCTTGCCACCACTTAACGCCAGCGCAATTATCCACGACGGCAATATTGTTTTTGTTTGTTTGCAATTGTCAGAACAGAGGCAAGCAAAAATTACAAACACGAAGAGCAAACATGAACCGAATGAGAACTGTGAGCAAAGCTAAGCAACCTCACTCGGCCTTCGCAAGTGTGTGCTCCATATCAGAGGTGATAGCATTGAAGTACTTATCGCACCGAGTGAATTGGAAAACTACATTTTTCGTCAATTTTCCTTGATGCGGGGCATGAACCCAGCCAAGAATGGCTCGTGATACTAACACAACAATGGCTCGGTTACTAACAGTGTAAATCGTTATTGTACAAATGTCCAGATCCCCAAATAATCATCATCCCATTCTCAATTTTCCTTGATGTGGGTCATGAACCCAGCTAAGAATGGCTCGTTATACTATCACAACAATGTTTTAGTAACAATGCAAATCGTTATTGTACAAATATGTTCGACCATGGTTCAGCAACAATGCACTAACACTGCCCTTTATTGCAACAATGCCGCTGAGGTATTTGTCCGGATCCCCAAATGCTAATCATCGCTTTGCTCCCCGCTAGCAAATTATGATGTTAGATAATAATAAAACTAGGGCTGTCGTCATTTCCACAGTCGACATAATAGAGTGGGCTCTGCTTTCGTTTCTCTATTTTTGTATTGCTCGTGGTATTTCCCAGTTTTCGACCCTCTCTCCTCCTCTTTCCCTCCCTTCCTCTCCTCCTACCCACGTATCTCATTCCCATCCTCTCCTTTGCTACGTGTAGTTGAATTTGGATTAGTAGTTGAAATAAATACTGCCCCTCACCCTCCTTCTGCTCCTCGTTTTGCAAGACTTTGCAAAAACTGACTCGGTCTCCATCCTAAACAACAAACAGAACTTACCTTTTAGTGTCAGTCAATGCGTAAGCATATGCTTAATGGTGACAGACGCATTGCCCCATCCCTCCCAATCTGTTTCGTTATTGTAGCATTAAAATGCCAGTAGCAGAGCTAACAGACCCACTACCCAACACACGGGCAATCCCCCCCCCCCCCCCCCCCATCCAATCTATCGCTTTGGCTTGAGCGATCAGTACCTGTCCTTCGTACTGACGTCATTTAAGACTTCCCGCTGAGATGACCGTGCAGAGCAAATTGTTACGCGAGACATCACGCCTCGTGCACATGTCGAGTATGGCATGTTAAAGCTCAAGAGTTTTCGCTTGGATTTCTAGCTAAATTGTCCCTTTCATCGTCGTGGGGCAGATAACCCAGTTGGAGTTCGTGCTCCCTAAAAAACAAGCAAACAACAACAACGACAACGCCTTTCACATGTAGACACGGCCTCTGTTTAAAAATTGACACGGCAACGACTCTCGTTGTTGTTTGGCTTTTGTCACATGCCTCCTCCCAGTTGGTCACCCTGATATTTCTTCAACCCCACGTCCGATTCCTTAATTTTTTTGTTGGGGGGGAGGGGTAAATCTTGTGCAGGCACCCGGGTAAAGTGCGATTTCGATAGTCCTTGTGGTTTTCGCGTTATGTGCAATGTATGTTTACATTGTAGTGTCATCATTGCAGTATGTAAATTATATCAAAATGTATGTCTTTTAAAACTCTACGGAGCTCATTAAGTATATCTTGAACCCCGGAATATGTATTGGTTTCCACCCACTCCACTGAGGGAGCCTACAACACTCCCCCAGACCCCTATCCGACATAGGGTGCCCGACACGGAGTTTGTACCGGGCCCGGGAATCCTGATCATGGCTTTTTTCCCCACTCTGGTCATCCCTATTTTTATTATGGTGCTTTAAACGGATACAACAAACTCAATAATAAATTCTTCAAAAATAAAAATAAAAGACAGATCACATACACGCAAAGTAGAGTCTGGACAGCGAAAGTGAGCAGGAACTACGTCTGTGGCTGAAGGATACGTGTATACAATTCCGCTCACGTGCGTACCTTTCACCCTGCTTATGCAGTCAGTCGCTTGGAGCAAAAAAAGGAACCAGGTGGGAACTGCTGCCAATACCAAGAATTGGATTTCGGTTGAATCAGACTGCGTTCGTCAAAATACGACCGAGCAAAAATAGACCTTGAATCTTGGGAAAAGCCACAAATTAATAAAATCTGAAGATGTCCAGCCAACCGTTGTTTTTTTTTAAATGTCCTTTATTTTTTTCTGGAAAACCCGGCTACGCTTATTATTTTTCGAGTAATGCGCATGTCCCATTCCTGTTTCTGAATGCTAATATCTGTCGCACCCACCGCGTTGGTTAAGGTATATAAACCAACTTGACCAGCATGGAAATATCAGTCGACCACGACTTGGTCGAGAACACAACGTCTGATGTCTAACTGCAGAAAAGGTTCAGCCTGAGTTTTGAACAAGAACAGCAAGAAAGATGAGAGTTGAAACGGTGAGTTTTTTTTTATTATATTATTGTTTTTTTTCTTTTTTACCGAGTTTATATTTTACCTAAGTTTGGTATAATAGGAAAACAAGGTTGTTCTAAATTTGTTTTGTTGAGGTTTATATATCGGTTTTATTTTTGTTTTGTTTAAAAAAAAGTCGTAAAACGGATTATTTTTTAAGATCATCACTGGTTTAAAGGGTCCGTTTTTCTCCATCTTACTGATTTTAGAATATTCACCCTTGTTTTCGGTAGAATTTAATTATCCTATCAGTTCACTTATATAGCTTTTTAAAGTAAGTTTTGGCGTTTAATTTTTGATTTATTCAATTTTTCTTTACAATTTTCACTCTTTAAGAAGAAGTAATAGATGATAGCCTACTAAGCAATTTCGTTTGTTTACACAAGTTTCGTTTGTTAAAGATTGAACACCACGTTTTATTTTGTTATTTTAATCAAATAATACCAAAGCTGAATTTTTATGAGCGTTTCCTTGGGTTGAGAATGATTCGATCATACTTTTACACCATGACGAAGCGTTTGACTGTTTTCGGTTACACATTACTACCTTTAGTTAGTTAAATTTCAGAATTTCAGAATTTCAGAATTTTAAGAGCCCCAACTCGTTTGAGGAAATAGCGAAAGAAAAGGTGCTGTATAAGTGTTTTAAAATTAGGTCTTTAATTAATTGTCCCAGTTTAAAATACATTAGTGTTTTGCATTTAAATTCTGTTATGTTTGGCAACCGATTTTTGCGGTGTTTGTTTCGCTTAGTAGCCTAATTACTTAATTATTCCGAAACGCCCTATTTCATACCGAAATTTATCAGAATCTAGCAAGATTTTCAAAAATGAGTCTGCCAACTGTAACGGGATTTAGGTAAGATGAATTCAGGTAATTTTTTTTAACAATACGATTAAACCTAACTGTATTTTAGCGGTATATCTTAATAATTATATCAACTCCATCTTTATGCCAAACAGATACAAGCTTAAAAATAGTTTTAAATAATGTAAAGACAATTGGGAAATTGTTCTTGTTTTACTTCTTGTCCTACTTCCGACTTCCCTTTACAGAGAGTGACTATAAGTGACAAGTTACTACCCTTGAATTGTTGGATAAAATTAGCGAATGACCTTAAGGACAACAAAGTGTTTTGAATTGACGTATATGGATGTGTATCGGTTAGCTCAACACGGAGGTTATGATTGCAATTATGCTTACATCCAGTTGAATGGCTTTTACGGCAGAGAATATTAATGTAAAATTGCTGCATACGAAGTTGTCTACGGTATATATTTAAAATACTAAGATGTGCTACCGTGCGCATGTTTGAAATACGCATACAAGAACACTGGCTGGCTGTGCGCCTGTTTCAAATGTCATTGCGTATTGTCTATACTGTAAACTGTAAATTGCAATTATTTTATAATGTGCTTACATTGTAAACTCTTTCACGAGTAGAGTTGCGACTGGAATTATTCAAATATTCCAAAATTCATTTAATTTTTAGTTAATTCCTACAGTCTGTTGAGCAAACACAAAGGTGAGGGATAAAAGTTAGGAATAATAATATGAGCCAAAGGTTTTTACATTGAACACTTTCGATGTGCGCTTCTCTGCTGCTAGTTAGCAAAAATAAATACATTTTATGAGAATTTATCAATATAGATGGGAACCAGTAACGTGCAATTTGGGCACCTGAGAAGATGATCGAATCTGCGATCTGTCAGCAAGGTCGATAATTATAAAACGAAACGATTACTGCTCACTTGTCATGCTTGAAAGTTCACAGTGGCGTTTCCATTACGTTTTTCTGTCAAAGTTTTGAAATACAATGCAAAAATAAACCAGCTTGTCTGAATAAAGTAGCTAAACAAAATCTGATGGAACATGTTACGTTTGTCCTTTGGGCTTAATGTATCTGAATGCCTGATCTGATACCTTTGAACTTGTACTCTACTGAGGCAGTCAGATGCATTAAGTCCAAAGGGCAAACGTCATAGATTCACATCTGATTTTATTTAGCTATCATTCAGCCAAGTAGGTTTTTTTTTCAGTTTTTTTTAATGTTATCCTAAAAACAAACGAAGAGCACAATGGAGACACACTGGCAATTGTTGAGCAATACAAATGAGCAGCAATTGTTTCGTTTCTTTAGATCTTATAGACCAGGAGTGGTTAACGCTCGTTAACCCCTTTGAAACCCTTTGATCTTATAGTCTTTTTTTTTTATTATTATTTAGGAGAAAATGGGAATTGAAAATGTAAAATGATCTATTCGGATTAACTTGCCAAAACGTTCGAAAAACTAGTAGCGGCATCTATGATTCAATTTTTTTTCCGGCCACATTGGATTTTTTTCCTTGTATTTAGAAAATTTGTCCCAAAAACAACGAAAACCATAATGAAGCCAGCATGTGAACCTTTAAGGATGACAAGTGAGCGTGGTTCTTTAGACTTTATCGCATTTTTTTTAATTACTAGGAGAAAATACGAACTAATAAAATTAAATTGCTGGAATTGCGCAGAATTAAATTTGATTTGATTCTAACTTACAAGATTCTAAACCACTTACTTGAGGTGGACCTTCCTTTCTTCGATTTGGCCCCGTGGGTTCAGCGCACGCGAGGTCACAACTGGAAGCTAACAGTACAGGGTGCTAGGCTCGACTGTCGTCGTAATTTTTTCTCGGAGCGGGTGGTTAAAATATGGAATGCTATAAGGGTTGAGACTGTTAACGCGAGATCAGTTCACATGTTCCGCCGAATGTTAAATTCCGAGCCACTGTTTAAATTCTTGAAGCGTCCCCTGCCACCTCCATAGTAGTACGGATGGTGATAGTGGTCCCCCCACCCTTTTCTATCTGGTTGGTTATTTTAAGTATTTCTTTTTTATTTTATTTTATTTTTTTTTACCAAGTGATGACATATCCCTCTATATGGGTGCATTAGTTTTAAAACATTCATCGTAGCATTATTTTACTATTTTTAAACAAAATGTTTTTACTTTTTTGGTGTACTGTTTGGGCCTTTTAACCATCTTCACACCCTTCCCATGTCCCACACGTTTGGCGATGCCATCGGGGACCTTTGGGTCCCTGGCAGGTTTAACCAAGGTGGTAAGGCATTCGTGTCCCCAAACCTATTCTGATCACTATTCCTAGGCCAGTTTGTGTACACCTTTCCTAGGGCTGGCTGTTAGTGACCCCCCGGTCCTTGCCAGACCCGTTGCTGTCGCAACAAATTTTATATTATTATTTTTTACTAAAGGCCCTATTTTGTTAACCTTTTTCTTTTTTCAATCTGTAAAAATCCAACTCGTTTATAGTGCCCGTGTAAAACAATAATATTTATCAGAACGTTCAAAAAAATCACTACACCACCTCTGATTAAATTTACGAACTTCGTAAAATCCTTGTATTTTCACCAGATCATTATTGCGATCACAAAGGGCGTTCTTCTAATGTTACGAAAATATTATGCTTTCAGACTAACGATATAAAACAAAGGTTTAACTTGCACGCATGAAACGAAAAGAAAGGCCATGGTATTTTCTTCTAGTTCAACGTCTGAAATAGTGTGAAAATTTTTTTCGTAGTTATAATGAAGCCATTTGATGTTAATCTGAAAAAAAATGGTAAATAAAACAAGCTATTTCGAAGATCATTATGTTTACTTTACTGAAACATCGGTATTGTTCTGAATATTCGAAGGGCTGCTGCCTACTTACATAAATAAACTAAAAACTAAAAAAAATATGTATATTTCACGCAACTACTCAATTGTGCACAAAATTAATTAAATTATTTTTATCGTATTTAAAGTAATTATCAATCTAGAAAATTTCGCGAGGGTGTTCTTTTAGGATTAGTTATAATGCAACATTTTGGTCCGGCTACACAATTACTCTACTAACGTCTATTGAATTGTTGTTTTTTTTTTTGGCTCAACTGTTTTATTATTGTATAAATTTATTTTGTAAATTTAAGACCATACCGAGGTTTGTAAAATAAAAATTGGTTACACGTTTTATGTCATAAATTGAGCTGATTGATTAATAATGCGTACAAATTGGACTAAACGTTATCACATAATACAGCCTGCAATAATATACTGTGACCCGTAATAGACTACACCTATTTTACACCTATGCCCAAGAAATCCAATGGCCATAGCTGAAAACTGGCCTTAGTCGGGTTAACAGGCTATTGAATTTTTGACTTTCCTTCTAGAACTTAATTCAAAATGAAGTGAATTAAAAAAAAACAGAATTGTTAGCAATGGATACAGCATTGTTCCATCTCAAATGCACTTCACCTGAGAGAAAAGAAATTGAGTTTTTAGTTTGCCATTTTAATTGTGGTTTGGAATTAGAATGGTAACAGGTCCTGCTAACGGCATTTTGCATTGCTCTAAAAATAATTTTTCTGTTATTTGCAGGCCTGCCTTGCGGCTCTGCTGCTAGCAGCAATGGTGGTAGCCAATAATGTTCAGGAGGAAACCCATGAAGAAGTGAGGGAGAAAAGGGACTTATTCTTTGGAGCAGGAGGTGGTGGTGGAGGAGGAGGAGGAGGAGGAGGCGGAGGTGGCGGTGGAGGCCGCAAAAAGCGTGACATCTTGTTTGGCAGTGGAGGCGGCGGAGGTGGAGGTGGCGGATTTGGTGGCGGCGGAGGCGGTGGTGGTGGCCGCAAGAAGCGTGACATCTTGTTTGGCAGCGGAGGTGGCGGCGGTGGTGGTGGTGGATTTGGAGGGGGTGGAGGAGGCGGTGGCGGCCGCAAGAAGCGTGACATCTTGTTTGGCAGCGGAGGTGGCGGCGGTGGAGGTGGCGGATTTGGTGGCGGTGGAGGCGGCGGTGGTGGCCGCAAGAAGCGTGACATCTTGTTTGGCAGCGGAGGCGGCGGCGGTGGTGGTGGTGGATTTGGAGGGGGTGGAGGAGGCGGTGGCGGCCGCAAGAAGCGTGACATTTTCTTTGCAGCCGGAGGTGGTGGAGGTGGTGGCGGAGGTGGAGGTGGTGGTGGAGGTGGAGGAGGCAAATAAGCTTCTTCGTTCCCTTCAACTATCCATGAATGTTCCACGTCAGCACCACATCTGTACAATCCAAAACTGTAAATCACACAGGTCACTCATTATTTGCAACGAACTGTACCTCTGCTAACTCTGTGTCTCCAACCACTTGGCAGTTCAACACCGAGTAAAAAGGCCAACAATTCAGCTTTTCAGAGCCTAATACGTCGTTTGCAAAGTCTTCAAGAAGAAATATTTGTTCCTAAGGAACTGAAATGTTGAAGCTGTTTTACGTTGATCGTAAATATTTAATTCCTGCACATGTGATGTAGATTACTGAAGTCGATTTTTGTAAATTGTATGTCGAGTATAGGAAATATGTGTTTTTTTTTATTATTATTATTATTATTTGAATGTGGATTAGCTGGTTCTTAACCCACATATCAAATAACTGCTGTAAATCAAACGCCATTTGTAAATAAAACTATTTTTTCCACAAAATCCGGTTTTTATTCACTCTTGCATTAGCTAGCCTATCAACCGTTAGGAGTTCAGTGTTGAGGATTTTTTTTTTTGTCGTAGGTTTACTATTTCGTAAAAAAATGCTTTAGTTTGTTCTAGATTCTCTTTACAGGTAGTCGAC
>JAHWFP010074846.1:0-11504 GCA_023313725.1 Lithobius niger
GCCGGACTAAATATCGCCGGACTAAATATCGCCGGACTAAATATCGCAGACGAAACATCACATGAACAAAACATCGCTTATTACTTAAATTAAACTTATTACTGCGCTGAAATCGTTCAAGAAACATGTGTTATTCAACATTTATTAAACAATTTTCTTATTTGTTCATTGTTTTCCATGAGTTCTTATTCGTGCTTTGTTTGATTTTGGAAACCCTGCTTTTCACATTAATTACAGTTTTTATTCCTAGTTTTAAGAAAACGTTTAGCTTTTTTTTTTGTCCTGTGGTGTGCGGTTCGTCTTCCAATTATTTTCATGTAGACTCGACTCAGTAACGGATCGGTTATTACAACGGGAGGAAGGGGGGGGGGGTGAAAGCCAAGTAATGGATCGGCCAGTTACGATGGGGGAGGGTAAAAGGTCTGGAATTACGTTTAGTTCGACGATTGGTGTTGTGCGTATATGTCGTCATGCCGTTACACTTGGCGTGGTGTAGCGCACAATTTTAATCTTCAAGTTACCTAATTAACAGACTTCGTCTTTTTTTTTATAGCCTTTTAAGCTCAGTTAACTGATTTTTAATTATATTTTCTCACTTTTTTTTTAAATATGCGATGTTTCGTCCGCGATATTTAGTCCGGCGATTTTTTGTCCGGCGATGTTTAGTCCTAGAACCCGAATGATACAATGACGTTGATTTAAATTAGTTAAACTAAATATTGATTTAGTAAGAGATATCCGTGAGTCGATTTAACGGTTATAATTGCTCGCCAGCAAAAAACGGCTAGTCCACCCCCTCGATAGTGGACTAGCCGTTTCGAGCTTGCGAGCAATTACAACCGTTAAATCGACTAGGACTCACGGATACGTATTTTAATGCTAAGTCGTGACGTCGAGCTAATTTATCGTGTTATTCGAGTTTTTTAAAGACTTGTTTCAAGAATTTAAGATTTTTTTTACATGCGATTTATGTAAATTCCTGAACGGAAGTTCCGGTTTAGAAACGGGGTTGGAAGCTTCCTGTGTATGAAGGCCGACCGAAGGGGGGAGACGCTGCGTAATACCGATGTTTGTGTTTAAGGTAAAACTGTATTTTTTCTATTTTAATAGTTTAAATAAGATGAGTATATAAAATGCGCTATTCGCTTGAGTCTCGTAGGTTTTTAGGTGTATTTCAAAAGTGTCAGTAGCCTAGTTTTCGTACCGTCGGAACGAAAGAGCGTTGGGTTGAGCCATTCCTCCGTGGGTGGGGATCTAGCATAGTATGTGAGTTTTTTCGTTTTTTTTTTCGTGTTAGGCTAGAAAGAAGTGTGTCGCAGGTTGTAAATGTGCCTGTTTATGCTGTTTGCATTTGTGTTGTGTAGGGTAATTTTAAAAAGTCGGGTCATATGTCACATGGTGGAGGGGGGGGGGTGAATGAGGCTTAATGGCGCGTCGACAGCTTGGTCATTAGCGCCAACCTCAGTCGCAGTGCAGTGGTCCGGGTTGCCACTGCACCACACATTACAGAGATATTATTCAAACCCCTAACCTAAATCTTGTCATACATCTGTACCTCCTGCAAAAATTGAAAAACACCGGACAGGAGGATTATCGCCCAATTGACGCCCAATGTCATACGGAAGATGGAAACGACGACGAAAACCATCAAGATGGCAACAATCAACAAGGAAGTGCCGGACCGTAAGTGGCCGCCGACACCAATAACATTCAGGAGGGTCAACCCCCCCGCAAAAGGAAACAGTGAGTAAGTCGAGTGTGACCAATGCGCAAACGGGCCAACACCACCTCCTCACGGCGACTGCGGCGACACGCCGAGTGCCATTCCTCAACAGTGCCTTTAATAGCTCGTAATTTATTGCCGTCCTGTCCATCCCACGAGGCTTGCCAAAAAGCATGTAACCTCAGACGCAGAGTTGGAAAAGCGTCCGAGGGAACAAGGCTGAGATCCCTTCCGAGAGGGCCAGAAAGGGACCCTTTTGAGAGGGCCTCACATGGTGGAGCAGGGGTTGTGTAGACCCCCGTAAAAAGTGTTAGATTATCAAAAAAATGTTGGTTATCAAAATTAACCCACTGTGACGTGTGTGGGTTTTCAGATTAACCGTATATAACGACTACACTTTTAGCATGGGGATGTATTAGCGTGACGTCACCACCGTACATTAAATTTAAGTAAATAGATTTTTATTGTATTCAAAACTATTCTACTTTAAACACACACACATATATAATATATATATATATATATATATATATATATATATATATATATTTGTTTGATTTCTACTACATAATAAGGCGTAGAGGTGAAAACACGAATTTTTGTTGTTAATTCGGCAAACACGTTGAAACGTTTGCAGCACTCGAGTTACACGGATACGTTTGTGTTCCCGCAACCCATCGATAAACATACCATTATACGTGAGACGTTACCTACGGGTCCCGTTCACCTAAACCACAAATACTTAGATTACTATAACCACATCACAGTGATGCCGTTCCATTTTATACGAATACGTGCGCGCCGTAAAGAGCTTAAACATCCTAACCAAACTAATCGAGAAGCGTACGGTAGAAACATCACCAGAATTGCTGTTGTGGAACCCAGCATGAGTAGTCGAACAGAAGAGGCATTAAATTGATTATGTCGCACTGACAGGTTTGTTGACAGCTACTCGCCGTTTGCACGCGTTGTGACAGTGTGATATGATCACAGTTGGGTGGTGGGGATATATATACACTATACATTAATGTGATCAGCGTATAGAGTTGTAGGCCTGTATGGTTCTACAGGCGTACAATACGAATCCATACTCTTTGTTATGACTATAAACAGTGCACGTCTTGGTTCAAATTGAGTTTTATAGTCTCCGGAAAACGATGGAACGGACTGCAGACCAAACCCAGCGAAAACTGAACAAGGAGCAAAATCGCAAAGGTGCATGGGGTGGAGGAGAAAAGAACACACGAGGGAATTAAACCGACGGAACCCCCAAAGAATTGAAACCAACGAAACAAAACAAATGGGGATAGCAAATTATTTTAGTGGCAAACTGAAAACGTAACTTTTAATACAGAAAACAATGCTTCACTGTGACATACTCAGAGAGTAGACTATTGAAGTCAAGAATAATCTTAAAGCAAATTTACTCCTTACTGCATAGCTAGGGGACTATGCACTGAGAACACATATTAGGCATAAAACACAAGTTTAGTAGATTGGTGTTACCCTTAGCTGAGACCTTTCAAGTTGTCTGCTCCACACCAAGTGCCTTCCTATGGTCCAGGCCCTCGTATTTATACGCGGGGCTGAACAATAGAAGTAGCCTGAGGCTTTACGTTGCACGATCGCTAACAGGTAGGAGCCGGTTCTAACTGGTTTGAACAATAGAACAGGCTCGTTACCCGGCTGTTGGCGTTCGGCCAAGTTCCGGTGTAGACGGAAGTTGACAGGACGCCAAGCAGCTTATGCAACTACAAGGTGCACCCTGAGTATTTTACTCGTGGTGCGCCTTGCTATTCGTAAATAGCGCTTTACATCTCGTACATGCAACTTAATATTAAACCGATGGCTAAATGTTCTGCCGTCCACGGAGGTAAAAGACCTCTTCTGGGGAGGAGCCGTCTTGGACGTTTCCAACCTCAACGAAGTCTCTACTGAAGTGTGCATTAAATTACTTACACCGGCCCATTGTTGCAAAATTCATGCTATTTACATTGTTTCATTATTTAAATAAAATGTCTTCAGTAATCTAGACACACGCTAGTGTCGCCGCCAAGTAACAGTAGCTCATCCCATTGTAGACATCCGATTGTTAAAAATTGATTGTTAATGATAAAAAGGCGGCTCACTAGCAGACATGTGTCTGTTAACTGTAAGCAACTAAAAGCATATTTTGGCATGTTGAGGATAAATCCCAATGCGACAGAAATAATTCAAATTGTGGAAAATGTAAGGGGAAGGGTCAGAGATTAAGAAAAACTAAAATTTAAAGGATGAGTGTCCACCAATCATAGAGAAGAAGATGCGTAAATAACGTTGTTTTTATGTTACTGTCTAGCTAGCTGTCTAGCTAGCTAGCTAGCTGACTAGCTAATAAGATTTTTCCCATGTTAAATCTCATAGACCTTTTGCTCATGGCTAGCGTAAAATTGCGAAGGCCTACGTACCTGAATTTTTGCACACGGATGCATGGTGATCTGAGGATGGTCCTTTTGTTGGTTTGGGGGTTGTAGGGGTCAGGACAAATGCGTGGGACGGTTTTGAAATTTGCTACCGGCGAATTTAAATTTCGTTTCTTTTCCAAGTTGCAACCAAAGATTTTAAGCAACAATGGCTTAAACAATCAAGACTGGTCCTTAGATTTATTGTAAAAGCCTGGACGAATTAAAAACTGAACTGTAACGAAGGACAAAATAAAGAAACATTAACGTTGCCGTGGATTGCGTAAGAATAAAGGGATGCACGTTAGATGATGGTTACGCAACAATACGAGCATACACGAGCTAATGGTTTTTTTCGTTAATAACCCCCCAAAAAATGCTTCGCGTTCTGCTGTTTTAGTAACAGCGACCTTCGGAGGTTTCTGCATGACTAAATGTAAACGAAATCTTGAAAAATTAAGGGGAAGTTGCAGGGATAAACAAAACAACTGAAGGCGATGCGTTGATTGAGTGAGCGAAGCGAACGAAATCAGCGATTGTTAGTCAGTGTGTGCAAAAATGAGATTGAAGCATCCTCAACAGACGGTGTAACCTTATGTACGTTCACAGTCCTATGAAAGTTGTGATATCAACCCAAAACCAAAACTGGTAGAAAAACCCGCCAAGTTTCCAAAGACGATCGGCCTTTAAAGGTAGTGATATCATTCCACCAATGAAAGGCCGCCAAGGTTAATCCTGTTAGCCAAGTTAATCGCACCGAATAATACTTTTGACGTTAAATGAAAACTTGAAGATTGGGGGGGGGGGATTGAGGCTTAATGGCGCGTCGACAACTTGGTCATTAGCGCCAACCTCAGTCACAGTGCAGTGGTCCGGGTTGCCACTGCACCACACATTACAGAGATGTTATTCAAACCCCTAATCTAAATCTTCTAGTTTTCATTTAACTTTTGAACTATTAGTATGTGCGATTAACTTGGCTAATAGGATTAACCTTGGCGGCCTTTCATTGGTGGAATGATATCACTACCTTCACTACCTTCGATCGTTTTTGGAAACTTGGTGGGTTTTTCTACCGGTTTTGGGTGGATTGTATTTTCCTTGCATCACACGCTAGCATACCAACGCTTTGTTATATTGTAATCCGGCACACTGTAGTTCATAAAAAAAACCGTTTGCTGAATAACCCCACAATAATTATTAGAAAACAAAAACGAACTCGTTTGATGCTTAAAGTAAAGTTTAACTGATCCGAAGTCAAAACAGCGAAAGAACCCAAATAAGCTTTCCTGTACGGTTCAGATACTGTATAGTGTCCGCGGCCTATCTTGAGTTCTCCGCAGAACGAACACAGATTCCGATTGTACGTCTCAGTAGCAGAGTGCCTTGTAGATATCCAAGATGGTTACAAAAACAATGGCGGCCATCGATTAAAGCCACCCCATCCAGGAAGACGTAGCCGCTCACAAAATACTTGCAGTACTCAAGGTAACACCGCGCACACAATAGTGCTGTTGTACTGTTTAGTCCACGTCAAACCTTACCGCTGTATTCAAATGTTTTTACCATTTTTACTTTTGCAGACGATAGATCAGCTAATGATCGCGCGTTCTTCTTGGCTAAACGACATCGCTGAGAAATGTTAAAAAAATAAACGTCTTAGTGTGCTTCGCACAGCTCTAGTTCGAGGTTGAGGGTACGTGCGAGTTCTTAAAAACTTGTAAATGTCCTGGACAGTAATAATGAAATTCCTTTCCTGGAAATGTGCTTGACAATTTTGAAATATTATTAGTAGGGTGATGAACGGAAAGTAGACGACATGACTGAAGAACACTAAAAAATTTAGCCAAGAAAGTAGTCGAGTGCTCAGCCTTACATTATTCTTTCTTTCTTTATGCATGAAAAGTTTGAAATTTTGGCTCTGGCTTTAATTGTATTTACGTGTATAATGGTTGAATACAGCAGTAAGGTTTCACGTGGACTAAACAGTACAGTAACACTGCAGTATATTTAACCTTACAGGAAATTTTATTTGTGTTCCTTTACAGTTTTGACTTCGACTCAGTTAAACCGTACCTTAAGCATCAAACGAGTTCGTTTTTGTTTTCTAATTTATGCTACTTTGATGTACCACGCAATTTAGATTAGCTTGTTTTAATGTTTTGTATCTTTATCAATTACGGTTTGCACAAACCAGTATGGGAATAAACCCCTTCATCTTCAGTCTACGTTTCACATCTGCCAGAGAAAACAACTGTTTCAAACCTACCTGATAAAAAAAAAAAAACACACAAGATGGCCAAAAATTAAGTAAAAATTAAAATATATATAAAACATTAATTAAACACGTTAAGGCCTGTACACATGCTTCTTTAACTTTTTTTCATGAATTTGTCTGCTGGGGAACAAAAAAAACTTGCTGAAAAAAGTTACAGCGTATGTGCAAGCCTTAACATTATTTACATCTGTATTTTACAATTTTTTCCTGGTTTGGTGTCTTTTATTTTTTATTTATCGGAAAAAGTTGTTTCCTCCAGCAGGGGGGGGGGGGGGATTGAGGCTTAATGGCGCGTCGACAGCTTACCCTCCAGCAGGTTTGAAACAGTTTTGTTAACTGTCTTTTCTTCTCTTCCTTCCTACCTCTCCCCCTCAAAAAAAAAAAACAGAAAACAATCAAACAAAAAAATAATAATAACAAAATTCCACCTTCCCTCCTCCGCTCCCATCATCCTTTGCACACATCCACTTTTCCAATATGGCGGCTCCCTGGTAACGTTTCAGTGAAGTTTCTGTAACATTGTGTCCTTTCCTTCTTAAGAATTGTACCTTCGAAAATGAAGACAACTATTGACTCTTCGAAATATCAGGTGCCTTTTTTACTTCGTTTAACGCGTAGTGTTCCAGGTGTTTTTTATTTAAATCTCAACTGCATCTTTTAAAAACTTGTTTGTTCTGAGAATGGCTTTTACTTTAGGGTTAGGGAAAATATAATCCAAATATGAACTATCCCCGTATCCATCCTCGATATGATTTACAAGGATTTGTGTCTATTTATATACGAGCATTCGTTTGCTTTAGGTGAATTAAGGCTCAACAAAATTAACATCAAATACGTGACATCAAAATAATGTGGTCTTACCAGCCCGCACTTTGATCTCCCTGCTGATGACACCCCCTAACACGTTCGAGGCCATACAGCGATATTCAGTTGCGTGAATATCCTGGCGGTAATCTTCTGCACGAAACGGCGGGAAATAGAGGGTTCCGTTGGTCAACACTAGCCGCAAGCCCATAATGTTGGTCACTTTAGATCCATCATTACGTAGCCATTCAATGGACGGCTGCGGATAGCCGGAAGCTGCGCAAGTCAAACGCTTGCCCGTTGTATTGGAGAAGTCCACGTAATGAAGGGGCTCTTGGGTTAGAACCGGGCCTCGTGGGTCCATTGCTGTCACGTCCACTAAAGAGAAAGAAAAAAAAAAGGGGGAAAAATATATGATTAGAGGACCATAAGGATAGTAGGAAGACATATTTGTAAAGAAACACCAAAAGAAAGGCTGACTGGGATGGAAACTCGGACATTGCTTTCGGCCCCTAGCCATAACGAATCTAGGAAGGGAAAAATGCCGACGGAAAAAAGCAGCGGAAACAAGTCGGCAAAAAAGTCGCGGAAAATTTTCTTTGCCTGACTGGTGAAATTCGAGCCAAGACAACTGACCTATACCTAACCTATAACACAACCAACAACATAAAAAAAATCGACAAACACGGAACAGAAAATTGGCATGTTTTTTGCGCATCTTGTTTTTCTTTGGCTTTTTTTTCCTGCGGCTTTTTTTCCATGGCTTTTTGCTTGGTACAACACTGTAATGGGGGGGGGGGGGGAAGGGGGGAAAAACTACGATAGTAAGTCAGGGGAAAAAGTACCAGGAGTTGAGTTTATTCAGTGAAGAAAAAAAAAAACAGGTTCGCCGTTTAAAAAAAAATCATTAGAGCTCGTATCTCCATTGTATTCACGGCTGTGAAGGTGCACTAATAAAAAAAAAAAAAAACAGATTAAAATTCACTCGAACGAAACGACCCATACTTTGTAATCGAATTTTAGAGAATAAGGATTGTTTTTATTCACTGGTTATGTTAAAAAAATGAACGTACGTTTATGTTTGAAATGTGTACTTAATTTGTGTAGTACATACAGGCGTTTCTTTTATTTGTCTGTGTGTGTTGTTTTATATATTAAGTCTGCTTCGTATGAGTGAGTAACTGTGTATGTGTTTGATGTGTGCATTTGATGTGTGCATGTGTGGAAAGTGCCGACTCCTTGTTAAGGGTATGTTTTTTTTTTGTCTATGTTTGTGTTTGTAGATTTCTGTCTTAGTTCTGTTTCGTGTAAGCGATTATGTGTTCATTTTTATTTTTTTTCAGTTTTGTAGGCGTTTTGAGGTTTATGGCGTAGGTTTTGTATGCGTTTGTGGATTTAGGTTTTAATTCTGCTCCATGTGAGTACATTTTTGAGTCCATGTGAGTCCATGTTTGTATTTTGTGCGTATTTTTCGTGTGTGAACTACCCACGTGTTTTGCTGGTTTGATTGTGATGTAAATGTATGCGTGTGCATGGAAGTTGGTGTGTCACAATCCTTGTTCCCTGGAATTGGAGTTCAAATTATAGTTCGTTTCGATCGAGTAACTCTAATCCGTTTTTTTTTTTTATTTGTGCAGCTTCAATGTTTTTTTTTTTTTTTTCAACGGCGAAGCAGTTTTTTGCTCAGTTAATTTGTTGGCATTTTTCGCTTCCTTTTTATTGTCGTTGCTGCGGTCATGTCATGTGCTGTGTCTTTTGTGTATTATATATAATGGCAACACACTACTACCGTGTGTAGATTTAGGATGGGTCAGGTCTATTCGTAGTTGATTCCCCACTTTTTGTTCAGCTAATTTGTTCACTTTTTGCACTTTTTTTTTTTACAATCCTTGTTCTATTGTCATTGGTACGGTCAGATTTGTCATGTGTATGTGAATTCTCAGCCCACTTTCGTATGTAAAAAAAAAAGAAGCATGAGAATACGTATGTATGTCCGTGCTCCGGCCGTGCGTTGGCTCATGTCTACCATGTTGGCGTCAAACTAGCGTGTGTCTAGATTTAGCGTGTTGCAGGCAGTTATAAGTAATCGTGGCTAGCAATTAAGGAAACAAATTTGGAAACAATTCAACCTGCTTCCCGAAGCCCGCATTAAAGAACTAAATGAGTCATTCAACCATGTCGGTCGCCCAATTTTGAGACTATCGACGTAGCACCCTACAGTTAAAAACTAGAAGATTTAAGCTCAAACCTGGATCATTTTACATTATTTTGGTTCACCCAACGAATTAACAGCTAAACGGGTTTTAATAAGGAATTGAATTGAATTTATTTCAGAGCCTTGTACAGCCGCACGCGCAGAACAGAACTACACGATACAAAGAGAAAACTACCAATAGTACCCAATGAGAATAAGGGCCTGACAATGTTAACTGGAACAAGATGCAACAGCAATGTCACCTTCTCTGAACCCAAGCATCGTTGCGTGTTGTTCGCGTGAACTCTAAAGCCCTAACCAGACTGGCTGCTCACGGCTGCAAGCCGACGCAGTATGGTGTAAAAAAGACTTTAATATTCGTCTCTAACGCAACACCAACCACACGATTGCTGCAATATTGACCTTGTAGGCACGTAGTTACGCCTAGCTTCGCACGAAACTTTCTTCTGTCTGGAGAGGCCTTAATTCGAACTTGTGCTCCCGCTCCTCAGCAGGCCGTGAGAAAAGCAATGTGACGTTGTGGCTTTCCCAGCGCCGAAGCATCGTTGCATCATTGTTACACGTTGCAGCACTGTAACACTTTGACATTGCTAAATTGTCCATCTCTTCGTCGTATAGATCAGATAACTCACTTCGTGGTCCCTCAAAAAAGAAAGAGAAAAAATTCCTGACATTCATCTTGACGTCTACTCCCATCCTCCTTGGGGCTGATAATCTCTTTAGGTTAATGTTCCGTAATAAATCAAATCAAATCAAATCAAATCAAATCTCCTGATACCCCGGCTAGGGTTCGACTCCCTTAAAAAAACAAAACAACTCTTGATATCCCGTGTGGTGTTTTTTATCACGTTAGGGTCGCCCACTCCCCCTGAACCTCTACATTTTTGGTGCATCGGCCGGGAATCGAACTCGGGCCGCCCGCGTGGCAGGCGAGCATTCTACCACTGAACCACCTCCCATACACTTTAGTTTTATCACGTTAGGGTCGCCTACTCCCCCTGAACCTCTACACCGCATCGATTGTGGAATGTCAACAATACTGGACTAGCGGAGTCGCTCGCCCATTCCGCATCGTCTCGCTACGCTCGAGGAGCTTTCATGCTTCAACTCTTGTGCTGCTGACAGACATTTCACGTCTAAAACGATCGAGCAAATGGTCAGAGTGCAGTACGCGTTTTTCGTCAGGCTTCACTGCATAAACAAATGATAACCTTAAATGATTCCAACAGTCTGGCCATCCGAGAGCTACGTGCGCGTCGATCCATGCTTCCAGCAATTTCTTTGATTCCAAGAGCATCGCATAATCATGCGCTGGTTATTTCGACGCAAACTAATTGTAATTATTGCTCTCACAGTTAGTCCATCACATTCCTAAGCGTGCCTGTATTTCATCTATATCATTCAACACATACGATTTGTTTGTTTGCACATTCTACGGCTTCTCCTCCAGAAGTAATCCCCTATGAAGGGTATTAACTTTACGTGGAAATCGCTCGCTCTGCTGGCTCAATCCACGCACCACCTTGCTTACGAAACACGAATGTTTGGCACCCTTTTAAAACCAGGTTTCCGTGCATCAAGTCAGCTGATACAAAACCAATTTTAACAGCTATATGTGTTATGTTGTAAAATATGTCGTCCGTTTAGGTTATTTTTTGCGTGCATCCTTTTCCAGATCATCTCTCTTCGCTCGAGGAGGTTTGCATGAAAAAAAACTATGACGTCATGAACAAACATTATGAGGGTTTAAAAAAAAAACTTTGACGTTAATTTTTAAGGGTTTTTCGCATATTTGAGGGTCGTAATATCAAGTTACAGCGATGAAAATAGGCCTATACTGACCGCAATTTAATTATCTTTCGTTTGGTCCTACTTCAAAATTTGTAGGTGCTTTGGTTCCAGAGGGGTAAACGTACAAACACACGCACATCATACGTCCTTAATTCATAGTTAAGGACTTTTAAGAGTATAGTAAGAACCAACGGCGCCGCGCGTGTGGTAAGAGGGAAGCATTCGGGGAAGCTTTTCAGGATAGCATGCTTC
>JAHWFP010074847.1:0-12282 GCA_023313725.1 Lithobius niger
GGAGTTTTATTTATGGAGTGTTATTTATGGAGTTTTATTTATGGAGTGTTATTCGTGGTATTCCTTATTTATAAACCACAATTCGATTCTTGCCGAGGTCTCAGACTGAACAGAAATTCTGCAGGTTTTGCCTGCCGCTTGCGGACAGTGAACAGACTGCAGAAATTCTCAGATTTTATGTTCAGCTTGCTGACCGAACAACATCAATTCTGCAGATATTATGCAGATCTTATGTTCAGCTTCCAGACTGAATAACAGACTACAGAAATTCTGCAAATTTAATCTTCAGCTTGCTCAGAGTGAACAACACACTGCATAAATTCTGTATTTTATCTTCACCTCGGTGAGAATGAACAACATACTACAGAAATTCTGCAAATTTTATCCTCATCTAGCTATAAGTAATCAACAGACTGCAGAAATTCTGCTGGTCTTATCTTCACTATGCTGAGAGTGAACAAAAACTTCAGAAATTCTGTAGAATTCTGCAGTTTTTCTTCAGAAACTTACATTTTCTGCAGATTTTCTACAGAATGTTTTTAGTTGGGTTGTGAGAATACGAGATACATTAATCTAAGAAAGAAAGAAACGGCTACTACCACGACGGGACTTGAACCCAGAACTTCCTGCTGACTACGCCGGGCACTCTAACAACTGTACCACCAGATGCAAAGTTGCTTGTCGTCGTTGTTTGTGACCATTAGATCACCACTGAGAAATACTGAACAGCTACTAAGCTCGATTAGAACCTGCAGCCGGGATTTGCTCTGATAGACAGTGGTTTGAGCACTGACATAGTCCACGGGAAGTCCTGGGTTCAAGTCCCGGTCGGCGCAGTTATCTTTTTTTTCTTTTTCAGATTACTCTATCTCGTATTCTCACAAGGCCAGTCTTTAATGCAGACTGTTTGTAAATGATGTAATTAAAGACAATCGATCAGTTTTAAGGCCTGTAAAAAAAGACATACGCAGCAGAAACCTGTACAAAAGTATGCAGGTGATGCAGAGGTGTGCGCCGTAATGTATTCTTTGGCAGCGGAAAAAAAAAAACCTAACTTATGGCTACGTGGTTATTTGTTGGCTGATTATATACTTCCATTTCAAATTTTGTAATGACACTTCGACTGCTGTTATTAAAAAGAATGGCAGAATTATCGGCGACGACAGTGGCGGCACGCCATTGAAGCAACCTGATGGAGCATTTGATTATTGGCTGCCGGCGTGGCGTGGTGGCACTCACTACTGAGGTGAAGAGCTAAATTCAAAGCTCTTTCAACTAAGATGACTAATCAGAAGAAATGGACTGGTGCATCGTAAGATCGCGATAAATACCTATAGCGATAGGCCTAACCTTAGCATATAAAGTGTGCCCCATGCCATGTAACTGAAAAAAAATATCTTACCTGTTCAGTAAGAAGAAAGAGGTATTAATGGTATTCATTTAAGAAAGTCTGTTACCTTGTACAGGTGAACAAAAAGAAATCGATCTATTGAAACTATAAAAGCCAATTTGAAGAGTAGCAATACCTGACAACTGCTACCGATGTAGCTATACATTTCAAAAAAAGACCGAATTTCGCAGAAAAAAAAGCAAACTTTAGTAACCCACAGAAAACTCACAGCAACCTCTAGAGTGCCCGGATGAAAACTCACACAGGAAAAAGAACACTAAGACGGATTTCACACTAATAAATGCGTTTAGCACCGAATGGGTGCTGATCAAGGATTAATGGAGAGCCAGCCAGTGTCAGCTCGTTTCGGATTTCACACTTAGCGGGAGGGGTGAGTTGTGCACTCCTTATCCCACAAAAGGACTGCGGACTTTATTCAAAATAAAAACGCTCACCGCAAAGAGTACCCCAGAGTGCCCCGATGAAAACTCCCACGGGAAAGGACATACTGAAATACCCAGATGAAAATTGCCACAGGAAGAGCACACCGGAGTACCCAAATGAAAATACCTACCAGAAAAGAGCACGCTGAAGTAACTAGATTAAAGCTCTCAAAGGAAAGAGTACACTGGAGTACCTAGATGAAATCTGCCACAGGAAAGGGCACACCAGAATACCGAAATAAGAACTCCCACCAGACGAAGCATACCCAGATGAAAACTTCCACAGCAAAAGCAAAATGGAGAATATAGATGAAAGCTCTCAGTGAAAGAGCACACCACAGTACCTGGATGAAATCTCCAATGGGAAAGAGAACATAACAGTACCCAGATGAAAACCGCCAAGGAAAAAACGACACCATAATAGTCTGATGAAAATTGACACTGGAAAAAGCACAGTGGAGTACCCAGACGAATACTCCACGGCAAAGTGCAAACGAGCAATGGGATGAAAACTTCCATGGGAAAAAGCTACTGTAGTAGCCAAATGAAATCGACTATGGTAAAGAGCATACCGAAGTATCTGAATTAAAACTTCCACGGGAAAAAAAAAACATACCAGAATACCATGATGAAACCTCCTGTGGGAACAAGCATAGTGAAGTACCCGGATGAAAACTTCCGTAGAACATTGCATACTTGAGTATCCGGATGAAAATTCCCATGTGAAAGTGCAACTGGAGTACCCAGAATAAAACTCCTATGGGAAAGAGAATACTGAAATAACCGGATGAAACCTCCACGGGAAAGAGAGCACGAGTGTCCGGATGAAAAATGTTACGGGAAAAAGTAAATCAGAACGGTTTTTTTTGGCTGGGAATTGAAAATAATCCAGCATATCGACTGGTCTCGGTCTCGATTGAATTTGTAGTACAGACCATGTATTAATATCACTAAGTTGCCAACATATGCAATCCTGTCACATGATAATGTGTCCACCTATGTTTCCAGTTAGACGTGCACCTGAATACTTGGTCCCTGGAGCAACCTTAGTTCCTGGATCCCCCGTAGACCGTTTAGGGCGTCACCAGGAAAGCGCACGAGACTCGTTTTGGATCGATGCACGAGCGAAGGCAGTCGCGTCTACTTGGTCCTTCCGTGCGCCAGCGATGAGCTCCATGCTAAATATAGAAACACGACAACAATAATGGCGGACAACATTAATGTTATAGTCCCAAGCTCTAGCTCCTGCGCCAAAATGAATGAACAAGGTGAGAACGAAATAATGCCGATACACCTGGTCCGAATTTTTTTTTTTTACTTCCAGTTGTTTGTTCAACGTCCGCGAAAGAAATAGAAACAGCTTCAGAGTGAATTTTTATTTGCTAAAGCTTGGAAATATCATTGTACAAAAACGAAACGATTAAACGGAAGCCGACATGATTATTTCCACTCAATTTTTTTAAGCATATTTTTTTATTGTAGTTGTGTTTTTCTTTTATTTTTTTAGAATTAAGCTGTATACGGAAAATGACTTACATAAAAACTCTTTCATATACTGTTAATTTTAAATGGCTCCCACTGCTCACTTTCGAGGGTCAGCCATAATATGTATGGCTTGTTTTGTCTGCTTTCAACAGTAAAGGTTTCTAGTCCGTTTGCAATTTTGCGGATTATCATCTGGGATGATTTTACAGGGGCGGGGGGATGGGGTGATGCAGGGGGGGTTATCGCACCTCTACAATGTTTGGCCAGTCAGCAAAACGGTCTGAAAATTTAAGTAATAATTTGTTTTTACTAGTCGGAAAACATTTTAAACTAGCAATTCATACCATCTTGCTAAAATAATAGTTTAAAATTACGTCAGCCAATCACCAGATTTCAGCGCAATCGTGTTCGGGTGTATGGTTCCACTAAAGAACTTCATCTCTTCCAGATGGTTTACTCCATGTACAACACTAAAGCTACGTTTCTTTTCTTCACTGTTCTACAACTCACGTCTCGCCTCGACGCTGTTTAATAAGAAGCCTGGTAAGTCACGGAAATTTATACGTCGTAGGCGTGTGCAAAGAGTCGGCAGATTTGGGCAAATTCAATGAGTCAGTCTATTAAATAAGTCGGCAAATTATTTAAGTCGGAAAATTTGGTTTACACCCCTCCACGTTTTAGCCTTCCCGACATCTCTGATCGGCATGAGCCTTGAATATTGGCAACTGGTCATGAACCCAAACTCGGCTGTGGCATCGTGTCAAAATAAAATTTTTGTCAAACATCTTGTCAAAAATAACAATTAAAGCTGTCGTTGACTGAAATTCATTATGACTAGTCTTTGACTTTATTAAGTTTAAAGACTCCAAAAATCATTCAATCAAACTAGATTACTTAACTAACTTACCAACTCATTACGGTCTGGCACCGATGCAACAAACGGTGGTCTATAGTTGGTCGTCGCCATCTTGTCGCATTGTCCCGTTTGTTGTCGCACTGGCGTTTGGGTCCGTTGGGGCCGCGAGTTTTACTGCCCAGAGTTTTCCGCAACCATACTTGTCGTCATAATTCGTTTGTGAGTGACTGTTACACTAATCGACATTACTTTTCACATTGCCGCACGCCCGCTCTTTTTCGTTGGTACCGTGAATTGAATGGACAAGCACGCTATATCGCATTATTTGCTAAACATTTTACTCTTTCGTGACCCTCGCCTGTACTTTTCCGTCAACAATTCGTTTGTCAGTGATTGTTACTACTTACCCTTGACATTACCGGTCGCTCGTCCTTTTTCTTTGCCAACGTGGAACATGCGCGGCCTAACGCATTATTTGCTGTTCATTTTCATTTTTGGTGGACCTCGCCTTTGGTTCGGCGTAAGAGAATACTGTACTGACATACTAGAATTGCCAACCCAGCTACACTAGGTATTTCATAAAGAGGCAATATAATCTTGAGTAAACTGGTGGTGTTTGATGCACCGTTTGCAATATGGGGATATTTGCTGTCTCAAGTGTTTGTTCGACGAAGACATGTATCCCGTCTGTGTATCTTTGCACGATTTGAATATTAAACCGAGCCGAGTTTCACTAATCCTTTAATGTTGATTATCCAGCGGTTTATGCCAGCAATTCAAAGGGTTCAAAGGGTTTTAGCGAGCGTTAACCGCTTTCGATGATCTTCCCGACGAAGCCCTAAGGCCATATGGCATTATTTAAACAACCTTTTTTCGCTGGCTAACAATATTGCTTCTTTGATTGGTCTAAATTAAGTTTCATTGATCAAATCAACGTAGCAATGAACGGCTCATGCACCGCAAGTTTAAATTGATTGTTAAAGCAACTGGCCGGTTTTTAACTTATTCTTGGTTACATGAGAGCTTTTCGGGATCAGGGCTTATAAGGTGGAGGGATCAGGGCTTATAAGGTGGAGATGTAGAGTGATAATTCGCAATAGCAACGATAAGCAAGGTTGTCATCCTACTTTTGCCGTTTTCATTGTTGTAAAGTGGTGCTCAAAAAGTCTTATTATACCAGCGTTCGTATTTCCATTGTTTAAAAGTGTGACGATAACTAACTTATCACCATACTTTTGAAAGTTTAAACAATAGTTATCATCACACTTTTAAACAATAGTTATCATCACACTTTTAAACAATAGTTATCATCACACTTTCTTAAACGGGCAACCAACCAAAGAAAACAAACTCCAAACTATATCAGGTATACTCTTGACCATCTAATGTTGAAAATTGAATTCGAAATATGATGTGCTCAAAAATAAATGACTTTTTTCCTTAACCATCGTCTGTAATACTTAATGATTGAGCTTTTCTGTGGAAGGGTATGCCAAAGCCCTAAAAACACTCAATCCACGCAGCGTATTTCTTTCTTTCGAGAGCCATCCCCATCGTTTTTTAGCCCCCCCCCCCCCCTTCCCGTCAGATCAAAATCAAGAAAACTACGTTAGTATCGACAAGAAGGATTTGAGGTCAAATCAATGGCTCAAAAATTTCTAAAACCTTACCTAAAAAATAACCTAACCTACCTAACCTAAACTAAAATTCCTAAAAAATGGGGTAAGTAACAGTTAAAAACGTGGGGTGTGAGAGAGAATTAAAAGAGAGCAATTTTTATTTTTTAGGTGGGAGGAAGGAAGCGCGAAATTATAATTTTTTTCGTTCGTTGCCGACTAAAATTACTGCCGTACGACCGCCTACTCAGTAAAGTGATTCTAGCGTCGCGTTGCCTCTACGGTTCGCCTCTAGATTCATTTGATTTATTTGAAGAGCCATGGCCCGTAGCCCTTCTTTTCCGTGCTTAGAATAGAATGCTTAAACAATGCAGGAAATAATGCAAAACAATGTAGGATGACAAGACATTTATTGTCTTCTTTTTGCAACAATGAACGTTGATAAGCTGTTTTAGAATCGCCCTCCCAATCAATAATAAACCTGTCTCGGACTGTGCCCTCGGGATTATTGTTGCTTCCTTGACCGCTTCTAAAACAGGTTATCAACGTTCATTGTTGCAATACGAGGACAATAACTATTGCTTATTTACGTAATTTTTTTTTATTTACTCCAATGCGTAAGAGTATTTATTATTAAGCTAAAAGCAATTCAAGGGAAATTACTTGCAAGTTGTTCTTTCGTCAGGTAATTTTGTACTGATTTATTGGTGTCATTTCGTATGTAAAAATGTCAAGCCTAACTCATAATTGGAATCAATTGGTGAGGTCATTTATGAAAAGGTCTATTTTTTACCTTGAAATACTTAAAACTAAACACGTTTAAATATTTTTCTAAGAGGGGAGCGAATTTTATGCCTCCTTTACGCCCCCTGGTAGAAAACTTTTGACTGCTTTACTTTTGTTGTAGTCCTACGATTATTTTGTCCTTTCTCTTTTTGTTCGTCAGGTTATGTCCAAAGCATGAAACAATTCGAATGAGATTTGCTAGCACCATTCTTTTATACATTCTTTTATGAAAGACTGCCTACTTGGTATTGCAATGAAAGCACCTTTTTTAGGGGGTAGAGGGGATTGAGGCTTTTTGGATTCCAAAGTTAGGACCAAAGATAATTTTAACCCTTTTTTTTTAAAGTTGGGATTGCACGAATAGATTTGAACAAAATTTGGCAAATACTCTTTGAGCTTAGTCATAGTAAAACGGCAAAGTCGTATATGCATGATTTATATTAACACACAAATGTCCAAAACAGTGGCGAAAATTGCGTTCTAAAACTAATTTCAACCCGTTTTAACTGGATAGTTTGGGATTGCGCTAACTGATTCCAAGTTCCAACAAAAGTTAGTAGGAATATTTTTCAGTTTTAATTGCTTTGAACTTCCAAAAACGTTCATTAGGTTGAACACAAAATAATTCCAGATAATATTCAGAATTAACTTTTCGTCAAAAACGGACTTATTCCACGTTTTGCGAAAATCCAAGATGGCGGCCAAAATGGCTCCCTAAAGTAATTTTTTTTCATTGTAATTTCCCAAACAGATCAGATTGAGCACAAATCATTTCAACAAATTTGTCGAAAGTTTTGTGAATTTTAAAACAGGATCCTAGCATGCTAAATGTCTTGGACTCAACGAAAACGAAGAAGGTTGTGCAGCAAAAATGAGACGACTTTGCCTTCAGTTTATATTATGACTTTATAATAATAATAATATAAATGTTTAACCTGCCACATATAGCTGGTTAGGTGACGGAAGGGTAAAACCACTAACACCGCCCCTGATTTAAGTCGATATTTAAAGAAAAAAAAAGACAGGTGCACTACAGGTAAAGGATGTATCACTAATACACCCTCTTAAGGAATTTAGATAGGTCACAAGCTCTAATTAACCGACGAAAACAATAAAGAGAAGACAAAGTCACCACCTCAGTTGGAAGCGAGTTCCAACAGGGCACAACACGGAGTGCAAAGAAGTGTCTTCTGCAATCGAGGCGGGACAAGAGAAGCTTCAAATTTAATGGGTGACCACGAGTCGCCTGAAAACTTTGGCGTTCAAAGAATGAGAAATCAAGGGGTAATAAGTTGTGGATGATCGAATAAGTCAGTGACAAGTCTGCGTGCAGACGGCGCAGTTCAAGTGTGGGTAAGCCCAGTCGTCGTAACCTCTCTGCAAAGGGTAGTTTCCGTAAGCCCGGCAGACTCCTGGTGAAGTATCTTTGCACTGACTCAAGCAAATCAATATCGCCCAGAAGATAGGGGGACCAAACTGGGCTCGCATACTCAAGGAGTGGTCTAACATAGACCTTAAAGGCCCAGACCCTGGTCAGATTGTCAGCCTTCGAGAAACACCGATTGACGATATGAAGACGGCGGAAAGCCTGAGTAGTGATTTTCTTACAATGTGTTGATGATTTTAAGTCTGAAGTAAACCATACACCCAGATCCTTTACATCACTCATCGTACTTTGCCTTTGACTTTGCCTTCAGTAAAATGTCAGTTTCGTCGCCATGCTGAAGATAATACCTCCAAGCATTCTTTTTTTTCAAATGATGCTAAGGTGTACCGTTAACGGATTCCTTTTGTGTTTTTTTTTCTGGTTGCGATATTCCAGTAATGGTTAAAATGAGACAATCATATGTTATTATTTCATTAGTTACGTCGAAAAAGGTTATCAGCTAGAAAGAAGCCACCAAAATTTAAGTTGCCTTGTTTTTTAAAGTTCACTTGACTACCACCGGCATGGTATATGCTTCGCTGTAATTCCTTAACTATTCAGGTTAAGGTTCAATTTACAATGGTGAGTATTAGAAATAAATTCGAAAATCTGCAATTCCTTCCATAATAATTTATTCGATTTACGGCACATTTTGGCTCAGCAATACTTTTGGGGGTATCAAGCGATGTACCAAATTTCATTCCAATGCGACCTTTCGTTTGGGCTCCACCTACAAAAGTGCAACCAACCAACCAACATTTTGCAATTTGGTGTCTGTTATAGGCTACGCTTCGCTCGCTCGCTCCGCCAATTAAGAATACAATTTAGGCAGACACGTCCACCTCCACACATCGTTTAAACACCCTGTCCCCAGCATTTACCTTTTTTTTTGGGGGGGGGGGGAGGGGGGGTAAACGGCCATGTTCCCCTCAAACACCTAACAATTATGAAGCCAGTTGCCAATTTTCAGATCATTTCACCAGCCACTTGTTATATAGTTATTCCACATTATGTTTTCAGAAAACTGACTGGATGACGACCCGTTTCCTTGCACTTAGAGTGCTCAAACATGTGGATACTACACTTGTAGACTCAACAAAGTTACTGTTAGAGTTTACGAATGGGATGATTACGGATTTTTTGCACTTGTATTGGAAGAAAACGTGGCGTCATACAGTCAGTTTTCTGAAAACATAATGTGGAACAAAGTATAGGCATAGTTGACCACGTGACAGCAGCAGATTTTCTTTTCGCCATTACGGTAACTTAAATGTGTACATGCTTCATCTAAACAGCCAATTCAAAGTTAATATCAGACAAAACATTATCGAGGAACTTCCGTGCTTTGGTCTTAACCAGGTAGTTAACTTATGTCCCTTGCATTTTCTTCTCTTTTTTTTTCATTTCCAATGTTAACGAATTGTTTTGCCAACATACCTGCGTGATAACGCCACACGTTTCTGCCATTTCTGTTGAGCCATTGGATTTGCCGTTTAATTCCTTTCTTTGCACGTTAATAATAGCATATTAGGCTTAGTGCCAGTAGTTCAGGCTTGGCACATAAGCCTACTATCGTCTTTAGAATCATTTTGACGCTTTTTTCCTTCATATCTGTTAATTTTATGCAGCTACTCTTCTTACACAATGCCCACGTACTTTCAGTTCATCAACGATGCATTTTGATAAACAGTTTAGTTCGGAAAGTGTTTAACTAGAGCACACACTGTTGAGCTCACGTGATAATACGTTAGGAGGAAGACCATTTTCAAATAGACGGAACGTGGTGGCAGGATACATGCCAGCTGCAATGTGTGGAATACCCCATAACGGTCGCCATGTTGCTGGGTAGTGTGACGTGTGTTTGTCGACATGTTTCGTTCTTATGGTATCTCCGTGGTGTCGACCTACCTTTTAGTTCAGCTACTTCCTCTTCAGTTGGTAGATACGTCTCCCTCCCCCCTAATCCTGTTTTGTCTCCCCCTCCCCCTTTCCTCCTTCACCATTTTGCTGGCTGAAATTGAAAGTCAGGTTGAAAGCGTCATTCGTCTTGCCTCCCATCTTACGAACGTGGCGTTCTCAATTAAAAGCAAGTGCACTTCCTTCGCCTGTTTGGCGCGCGCCAGCTAGCCTTTTCCCGCTTGCTTTCTACCTGCCACCCCCGCAATTTTATTGATAAATGATTGAAGGACAACTAGAGAAAGTACGCTACCGACCTAATGTTTTAGACCCTGAGATGAAATGTGTGCTCCACCTTTTCTTTTCCCAACCTTGAGTCTCGCTCCCCCCCCCTTACCTTCAAGGCATCTAAGTTCCACATTATTGCACGTGGAGCTGGAAATCCGTTCCTCCAGCTCCCCTCTCGCTCCTAAACTGAAAACTTGTTACTTTACTGGTAGAAAATTAAATTTCCAAAAAAAAAAAGCAAAAAAAAAAAAAAAAAAAAACAGAAAACAGAAAAGAAAAAGGAAAATAATAATGAAAAGTTGGGGTAGAGCAAAAGCATAATAGTGGTTTTCTTTCTTTTTTATTTTCGTCAGCTTTTTAGTTTTCCTGTCTGTCTGTCAGGGTCGGTGGGTTCGTGAGTCTGTCCTAACCGATTAACGAGGATCGTAATGAAATTTGATGGCAAAAAAGGAAGATTTTGATGAAATTTCATGACTTGATGGATTCTGTACTAAAACTTAGACAAGTTAATATCTGTATCTCTCAAAATTTGATTTACACCTCTTGTTATCATTATTTTTCTTCTCTGTTCTACGAACAAGAAAGTCGAAAATAACATACAAAAGAGGGGAAAATGTTCCGGAATTTGAGCTCTTGTAAGAAGGTTGAGGCAAGGGGGAGATTAAACTAATAGAAATGAAAATTAAGTAAAAAATCAGGTGAAGACTGGCTCCGGATAGTGAGCTTTTTTTTTTTTGACATGGTATGAATAACATCTTTAAAGTTCGCTTTGGAATAGAATTTCAGCTTAATTAAATTGATTATCTAGTGTTGGTGAATCTTGTCTCGGCAAGGCTTAACTTGACTATCTAGCTAAAGCCATTAGTAGGCAAAGCCAAAGAACATGACTAATTGCTTTTACGGAATTACTTCGCCGTAAAAACGAGTCTGCTGCCGGTAAAGAAATAGTTCCTATATAAAAACTTATTATAAAACAGTTAAAGATCATTTGTGCAAATTACAATTGTTACATTTTCTTATACCATTGTGAGTTTAACCCTGTCAGTCACGCAATAGCTTCCAGGGATTTTTTAGCTGGGTCAGACGTGGGATTTGAACCGGCAATCACTTAATTTGAAGACTAGGGCGCTAACCGCTAAGCTGTTGCGGTAATTCGCTTTGCTCAGGGTCCCTCACAAAGCTCGCTGCGTGCCTAGGGACTTTTTCCTCCACTTGTACCTAACCCTTTGTAGCTAACGCCTGTCCCAAAAGGGTTAAAAATGATAAAAATTTGTTTGTGCTTCGTAGGGAGGGTTTGTTTTTCTTGACTCGAAGTTAAGAGGCTACAAGTCGGAAAAAAAAGCAGCCTTTGAAGGTTTAAAAAATTGATTCTACTTCCCCCTTTACGGAACACTGCAGATGATCTTTTTTTTTTTCGTTGACTGTTTGGCGTGGAATGTCGCGTTTTCCTACTACAACGTATTGTCCTTTATTTCTCCTACATGATTTCGTGGTCCACGTATCAGACCACGATGTATGCAAGTAAGAAAGCCGAGGTCGACAGAGTGGGGAAGCCAGCGAAGTGAACGATATGGTTAGTTTATTTTAAGAAAACATAACTGACGTCTTGTAAACTAGTGTTACTTACGTCCAAATGTCTTCTACTGTCACGGCGGAAGCAAACGTGGTCCGTACGGGCAAGTCGTCTGCAAGCTAGTGAAACAACTGAGTACAAACCATTATGCTAAATTATATGTTCGACGGTATATTATTCTGTGCTCAACTGTTAATTTTGTTTTGCATTTTTTTAAGACCATGCTGAAATTGGAATTGAAAATATGCACATCACCGCTTACAGTGAAACGGAGCAGGCAGGGTCACTCATGCCAGTCCACACAAAAAGAAAAGGAAGGAAAGAGCACGTCAACACGTTGGTTATCTGCACCCAAATTCAACAAATCTGACCCCATTTTGACCAACAAAACAGTACATACCTGAAAAGCCAAACACATATTACCAGTAGAAAAACTTAGCAATGGCAGCGAAGGATGTAACAGCACAAACAGATAGGGCTAAAGAGCTACAGGAAATAAATACAATATGTGGCTAAAGAGCTA
>JAHWFP010074848.1:0-16229 GCA_023313725.1 Lithobius niger
TTTAACATTTTCAAAGATATTTCAAAAACGGTTGGACTATCACGACGCGGTAAAAAGCATTAGATAGCTCTCAAAAAGATGCTTCGAATGGTGTACAAAATCCGTTAGAATTTGGATAGATATAGAAAAAAAGTTAAAAACTTATTCTTTTTAATATTTTCGAAGATCTTTCGAAAACGGTTTGGTCTATCAACTCGCGGTAAAAAGCATTAGACAGCTCTCAAAAAACGATTTGAATGGTGTACAAAATCCGTTAAAAAATTTACAAAAAAAGTAAAAAAAACTTTTTTATTCATTTTCAAAGATATTTAAAAAACGGTTTGGTCTATCAATACGCAGTAAAAAGCATTAGGCAGCTCTCAAAAAACGCTTCGAATGGTGTACTTGATTTTCAAAATTCATTAAAATTTGAAAAAGTTACAGCAAAATGAGTAAAAAACTATCTATTACCAGGATTTCATTTCCCCTTTTATTAACGAATTTTAGATTTTTTATTATGAAGCTTGTGTCAGTCACTTGAAAAAAAAAAACACTTGGGCACAGTGACATTTATACCTACATACCAATTTTCAACAAGTTAGGTTGAATAGCCTCTCTGTAATCTTGTTCCATACCAATTCATAACACATTCACATACTAATTAGCAGGAGAACGTGTTATGAGTTGCTACAGAATAAGATTACAGACAAACTATTCATCCCAGCTTATTGAAAATTGGCAGGTTGGTATGAAATAGCACTGTGCCCAAGTGTTTTTTTTTCTATTGACTTGCACAAACGCAAGATTTAGCATATCTCAAAATCTCATAATTACCAAACTATATGAGGTCATGCAAAAGCCAACTCCATTTGATGTTATTTTGAAATAAAGGGGAAAAAAACGTCTGTAACTAAAATATCAACCAACTATCAACACATTTGCTTGTGACATGTGACTGCAATGTAGTGGTAGCGTATGGGTTGCAGCTTAAAAATCCTTGGGTAACAGTTAAGGTGCAGTACGGATAATTAGCAGTTCATGCAAATTAGTACATGAATTTGTCTGGTTTTACTTGAAAATTCCATAAATGGCTGGTTTAGAAACAAAAATAGTTTAGCTGTGACTGCAAATGGCTGATTTTACTTGAAAAGCCGCGATTGATTTGGCTGGGTTTGCATGAAATGTAACATTTCTCACGCATTTTAAACGGTGAATATGGATGGTTTTGAAAAAAAAAATGTTTTTTGATTGTAGCAGATTTAAAACTATGTCAGAAGATGGCGCCACTTTAAAAAGTAGGAACAGTGGAGTTGTCTGGTTTTGCAAGACAGCTCCGTGTATATACCGTTTGGTATATTTGAGATTTTGAGATATCCTGATATATTAAGGTTTAAATTGGAAAAGAAAATATTCCATCTGATGAAAATTGCAGCAGCAGCCACAAATCCAAAAACTGCGTATTTTTAGACCAAAGAAAACTGCTCTCACAGAATTGACTTGACTATAAAACGCCACTTTTTTGCCCTCCAGCAAGATATCTGCTCGCTGCTTAGTACCACGATGGTTTTTTTTTTAATTGGTGCTGCTCATTAGTTTTCTTGGTTAACGACAAGCAGTCGTAAAGACTTATGATTTTATTATCGATTTACTCTTTAGCAATAAATAATTGGCCAATTATTTATATTCGTGAACGTAATTCCTTTCAATCTTAATGATCGCTTCTGTAACACGATTAAAGTTTAATACTTTGGCATTGACAACCATAGGCCTAGTAATAACAAAGAAAACCATTTACTCATTAGTGTATGCAAGCTGCCGACTTACAACACTCAACATTAAACGCTTTATATAAAACCTGCAAACCTATGCAGTTGGAGTAGTGAATTTTGATCCTATACAGAAACCGACGTTGCAAGATTACTGAAGGTAAGAACATTTCTTAACTCATCCAACTGCTCTGCGACCGATTACACCATAACTAGTCGCTTCCATCAAATGTGACGTCACCCATCTAGTTTTAGACGGTATTAGCTGGATGCATGGGCATCGATGCCGGGTGAGACATGTCCCCTCTGGTTTCCTAGGAAAGGGGACGGTCCCCCCTCCTCTGGGAGGATGTGCATTAGTTATTCAACAAGGAGTTTTTTTTATTGGCGGAGCGAGCGAACAAAGCGAGCGAATCGTAATTGCAAAATGTTGGTCCGTTGGTCTGTTGGTCCGTTGGTTGCACTTTTTTAGTCTGGGTGGAGCCCAAACGAAAGGTCGGATTGAAATGAAATTTCGCACAACGCTTTATACCCCCAAAAGTATTGCTGAGCCAAAATTTGACGTAAATCGAACAATTATTACTGTAGAAATTTTAAAATTTTCGAATTTATATCTAACACTCACCATTGTAAATTTGGAGTCGTGAATAGTTAAGGAATTCCGACGAAGCATACACCATGCTAATGGTAGTCAAGTGAACTTTAAAAAACACGGCAAATTAAATTTTGGTTGCTTCTTTCTAGCTAATAATCTTTTTCGACGTAACTCAACGAAATAATAACATTTGATGCTTGTATTTAACCACTACAATAACAAACGCAACCATAAAAACAAAAGGATTCCATTAACGACACACGTTAGTTTCATTTGAAAAAAGAATGCTTTGAAGATTATTCAATTCAACATGGCAACGAAAGTGGCGTCTACACTAGCGTTGGAAATCCCGAATATGAAACCTGAAATCGTCGTATCAAGGCCAAGCGGTATTATAAAACGATATTGACATCAGACGAAACACGAAAGCACGAAACACGAAACACTAATACCAGAGAAATACGCCCGCCTCTCTCAATTCCTGGTTGCCACGGTAAGGTGAGGACTCGAAACCAAAACCGTGTTGCATCGCATAAAGAAAGGCTTAATCTCAAACCACTGTTGTAAGCTGCTATTAACGAAAGTAAATCGGAGAATAAAAATTAGGCCTAAAACCTAAAACTAGGTCTAAATGCTAACACATTTTAAACCTAAATTGTGATGGTTATATCTTTAAGATTATAAAATAGAGATCGCTGTTGCAGTCATAGAGTTAGGAAATAATATATTATTTTGCATTGCGTGATAGAGGTGTGCCAGCTCAACATTTTCGTTGGTGGCGGTGTCAAATCTTATACCAAAGCAGTATTGTGAACCTTTTGAATCTTCTGACTATTGTTAAAAACTATCGTACTGATGATTGCTTGACTTGCAGTTAAACGCCTTATTACACGCTGTCTTATTTTTACTCAATGCGATGGTCACGTCTTCAGTGTTGGCTGCGAAGAGGAGGCTACAAATAACTAAACAAAAACTAAATGCCGGAGCAAACGAAAGCTTGTTAACGTCAATTTGACACTTAACACAGGCCTACATTAAAAAAAAAAGGCTAAAATAAGAAAAAGGCTAGCAAAGAACAGCAGTACGTCACACCAAAAGGCAAACAGCCCAACAAAGCTCATTAAGTATTGCACCCAGAATTTTAAGAATTATTAACAAATGTGGTATCGTCATTAAAATAAAAACTAAATATATGTTTGAAATGAAGATCCGTTCGCTCCGCCTACAATAGGCCCAAAGCCTGTTTCCTAGTACTACCCTCCAGAGGTCCCTCGCCTGTCGCCTCACCAGAGCGGGCAGCTACCACGAAAAACCAAACACCCCCCCTTTTTTTTTTTAGTTCTTTCAGTGCTATGAGACGACTAGAGACGTGGCTTCGCAGCAACATGACTGACGCAAGGCTTAACGGCATTGCAATATGCCACGTAAATAAATCCTCTCTCGATTCCATTCAGCCTTTTACAGTTGCAAAACAGTTTGCTGCAAAGTCGACCATACGAGCGAATATCTTTGGATCCTTCCAGTGTTAAGAGTAGATGTTGGTCTGAAGTAACGCAGGCGCTGGTGAGGGGGAGGGGGTGAGGGGAGTTACAAAATGTCGTTGGATTTGGGCATGGTGGCCATTAGCAATTATTAGTGATGATCGTACATTCACTGTTTCACTTTGAATCAACTATTTCGTCTCCGCTTCCAATTTGAATTAAATCGGACGATGGTAAGCCTAATTTCAAATGGCGGCCATCATAGATTAACAACGACGATGGTACATTCATTGTTTCATTTGATATCAAGTAATAGCTGGGTCGCTTATATGCTTAATCTGAAAGAAATCGGGATTTTGCCAGAGGCAGAAGTACATTATAGTGTCCGCGGCCTATCTTGAGTTCTCCGCAGAACGAACACAGATAATCGATTGTACGTTTTCAGTAGCAGAGTGCCTTGTTGGTATCCAAGATGGTTACAAAAACAATGGCGGCCAACGATTAAAGCCACGCCCTCCAGGAAGACGTAGCCAATCACAAAATACTGCAGGACTCAAGATACACCGCGCACACAATAGAAACGCAGTTACAGAAATACGGAGATTGTAGGAGCGCAAGAAAGAGCAAGAATTGACCTTGAAACTTTAGTTATTTTATCACATAAACAAAAGTGTGCGGTATAAGTATGCGGTATAAGTCGCGCACCTTTGTTACAACGATGGTTAGCACGCTCACGATTACTGGAAGTGGCTACGTTACGGGATTTAGAATGTACACTTACAACAATGAAAACGGCAAAAGTATGGTAATAAGTGAAAGATGAAACTTACGATTCCACCTTAAAAGGGAGTGCAACAACTTTGTTATCTCAATCCCAACTACTAGATGGCGCTAGCATCTACAACGTATTTCAGTTACAATCTTAGTTCCACTTTTTCTCAGCTATTTTGTCAATCTTGTTTCTCATGAAAGAGAATCGACTTGTCTAGCAAAGTGTGGAGGCAAAATTATCTAAAATATATTTTTGTACTTTGGAGCAATATTTTAAGGTTGGCTGATTGAAAGATAAATAAAAACTGTAAACGTGATTTTCATCCAATATCTAGGAATTTAGTCCTTTTCCTCGTAAAAAAAGTGTGACTGATTTCAAATTAAACACAAAATGCCATAATGTGCAGGTGTTGTTTGAAAAAAAATCGTACCTGCTCTAATCGGATTCGAACGAAGAACAGGTGTTAAATGTGACGAGGACGAGGCTTGTTCTCAAAGAAGGGCTGGATAGCAGTTCCAACACTCGTCAGATCCGAGCGCTCGGAAATTCGAGCCAAATTACGGTTCATTTACGTTTGGAATGCTATCGATGTAAAACTGTGGCATAATTCATTGACAAATTTTTGCAGCTGAACACCTATCTTTCCCATTCTTGGATTGCATTATAGTTGTCCGAAATAGTAGGAAAACTTGGAAGGGTTATAATAGTACGTTTATGTTCTTGTACCATGAAACCTGGATAAAAACACAACCTCGTTCAAAAATGATTTACAAAGGCAGAAAATGCCGCAAAAAATACTAGGTTAAAAAAACAGGTCACTTTCCGAGGATTAGTCTCATGTCTTCAGAAATTGTTGTGTTGTGATTTGTCGGTTTTTTCATATTTCATTATGATTGGACTGGTGGCAGTGGCTAGCATGCCCTGCAATTGCAAAATCCATATCTGTGCATTTATTACTTATAATGTATTATTTGTTTCCAGCTGGAGAAGTATGCCCCCCCCCCCCCAACTGACTTCATAGTTTGTCAGTCCCACCCTCCCGACTGAATAGTTGCCATTGCCGAGTAATTGTCTTTCCCCCTACCGATAATTCCCTGTTTCCGAATAATTGTCATCCCCCCCCGATAATTCCCCGCTTCCGAATAATTGCCACTCTCCTCCCCCCGATAATTCCCCGCTTACGAATAATTGTCACTCTCCTCCCCCCGATAATTTCCAGAATCCGAATAATTGCCACTCTCCTCCTCCCAATAATTCCCCGCTTCTGAATAATTGCCACTCTCCTCCCCCCCCCCGATAATTCCATGCTTCCGAATAATTACCACTCTCCTCTCCCTGATAATTACCCGCTTCCGAAAACAATTGTAATTCCTCTCCTCCCTTCACTTCCGTAATTGTGCCTCTGCTGAATAATGACGTAACTTTTAGTTCAGGCACGTCACATCGAAATCCCAACAAATATAGTAGAAAAAAAAATAACGCACGACCCATCCGACCAGAAAACATTACAGACGAGAATGTTTATTTCCCTATCTGATGGTATTTCTTTTCGCTCTAACGGGAATGTCTTCTATCTGAGCGTAACATTTTTCGATAACATAGCAGGATTTTTATTCAATCTGGAGGGAATTTTTTTTTCTACATAAAAGGGATATTCCCCATGTTATTAGAATGCCTTTCATTATTAGTTACTAATACTAAGAACGTAATTTAAAACGTGTTGTAAATCTATTCCGTGGATTACTTTCTTCCTTTGTATTTTTCCTTTGGATTTTATATCCTCTGGATTTTCTTTTATTTGGTTTTATTTTCCTGGATTTCCTTTGCCGTTTAGCCACGTAATGTACTGGTTCACATTCCTCGGCACAAAATACTAGTTGCGCCAGACAGAACAAAGCATGCAAATAAATGCATGCTCCAACTTAGTGATTCAGCCTCTATGGACTGGATAGCCAGAAATTTTTTTTTAACGAGTAGAAAACCAATTCTATCTAACGGGAGAATAAAAACTTTATCTGATGGGGAGAAATTTCCATTTGTTAGGTAAATTCTATGTGACGGGTGCACACAATTTCTATCGGATGGATGTTTGCTTATTTCGACGTGATGGGTTTTCAGTCTGATGCGAGGTCAGCGAATCTTCATTTTTTTGTGGGTTTGGATTTTCTTTTTACTTTGTTAAGGGGGGGGGGGGGGGGGGGGGTTTTTTTTTGTTTTTTTATTGTTTTTTTTTATCTCCCAACCCAAAACAAAATATACGAAGAGTTTGCGGTTTGTTTAGGGCTGGCGGGGAGGGGTAGGGGTGGGGGTGGGGCTGCTTTTTTTCCCACTTGAATTTGGGAAAGGGCAAATGGAGGGCCTTTGATCAGGGAGCGGGGATCGAAACTTTGTGAATCATACGGCGTCGTATTCCCATTTTACCGAAGGTTCAGCCCTGATTAAAATTCGGCAAAAAGGGAATTCCTGTTTCGCCGAATCGCATTTCGCAGAATCAAAATATTCCATAAAAATTTAATATTCCAGAAGTTAAAAAAAATTCCTAACTGGAAGGAATTTGTGATTAGCTGCGGTTTCTGGTGTTAAATAAATCACCAAAACAGAATTCGGCGAAACGGAAATTCCCGTTTTGCCGAAAATTAAGATACTGATTAAAATTCGGCGAAACGGCTATACACCGATCACAAATTTGATTCCTTCCACCCCCCCCCCCCCCCCCCCCCCCCCCCCCCCCCCACTCAAAAATAATGGCTGGTGCCTAAAATCAGAGAGAATGAACTACAGAGCAAAATATCGCAGGAAAAATGAGAACGGAAATTAAAAGGCGACGGGGAAAAGGACAAACAAAATCATATCGTCTAAAAAGGATCACAAAAGCCACTCACACAAAAAGAGCCGCGGTATTGTGTAATTGATATATGGGAGTACCTTTTTTGATTTGTAGAACATCCTGTCTCATACTCATTTTTTCGTTCTAATCCGATTACACTAGACTACCTACATATGTTAGGTACAAATCCCAGATATATTTTTTGGGCGATTTATAATTTGTTGTTTGGGTGAAGTATTGCAGCAATGGAGCGCAATCTAAGTCAATATTCGGAAGCACAACAACGTGTAATTACAATATTAAGGACAGTCGATCGCGAGTGAAACGTCATTTGGCTGAGATTTCCGAACGCACGGATCTGACGAGCGTTGGAACTGCTATCCAGCCCTTCTTTGAGAACAAGCATCGTCACATTTAATACCTGTTTTTCGTTCGAATCCGATTAGAGTAGGTACGATTTTTTTCAAGCAACACCTGCATATTATGGTATTTTTGTGTTTAATTTGATATCAGTCACACGTTTTTAATGATGAAAAGGGTTTAATTCCTAGATATCGGATGAAAATCACGTTTACAGTTTTTATTTATCTTTTAATCAGCCAACCTTAAAATATTGCTCCGAATTACAAAAATATATTTTAGATAATTTTGCCTCCACACTTCGCTAGATAAATCGATTCTCTTTCATTAGAAACGAGATTGGCACTATTATGTTGGAACACAACTGAGAAAAAGTGGAACTAAGATCGTAACGGAAATACGTTGTAGATGATAGCGCCATCTAGTAGTCGGAATTGAGATAACAAAGGTGTTGCACTCCCTCTTAAGCCCGGATCTCCAATGTGCCAAATCGGAAATTAATTAAAGCTGGTGCGTGTGTTGATCAAGACCCACAAAGCTCAGATACCTAATTTCTGTGGAAAATGTTGGTAGAAAAATTAAGCATCGAAATTCCGGCTTTAACATGGGAGACCGAGATCAAGCCTTACAGCAAAGCCTACCGCGTTTACTAATAACTTATTTTTTGTCGCTGTTTTTTTTTTTTTTAGGATAATTGTGTACTATTTCTAATATTTTTATTTTAATGTTTACCAAATAAGTTATTGGGTAACATGAATACGTCCCATTTTTTGTTGTTTGTTTTACGACAGTTTGAATTATTATTAGTATTATTTATTTATTTATTTATTTATTCAGAAATGAAGATCGTGATCGTGTTGCTTCTGCTTGGTGCTGTCACCTACTTGGTAGAAACAAAATCGGACAATAATGGCGCTATAAGCCGAAGCAGACGTGAAAAGGAAGCCAAAAACAAAGATGGAGGATGGTTGGGGAAATCCGAAAGATCCGGTAAAAATCTTAAAGAAGCCATCAAAACTGCTGCAAAAGAAATGAAAGCGAAACTCAAAGAATTTGGAGAAAAAGTTAAACAATTTGATGCAAAATCAGCTGAAAAATTCAAAGAGATAAAAAAGCAATGGGAAGGCAAACCCAATGAAAAACTTAAGCCAGAGTTGTACAATTCTTTTCTGTCCAATACTTTTTTGATTGTAATTACATGAAGTATTCATAAAACACTAACAGTCAAGGCCAAATTATTATGGATTCGCAAAAAAAAATACATTTTTTTTTCAATTAGAAGCATACACTGACTATTTAGGTTACTTAACTGATATTAAAACTTCATTTTAGTGTTAGGTATGTGTTTAACTCCATTTTTCAACACTAAATGGTACTGTGTGATGCTTTTTGGTAGCTTTCCTCAGTTTGACACCAGGGGTCGCAAGAATCATTGCAAATGGCTGACTGCTGGTAGGAAGGCTATCACCAATACTGGTAAGAATTTTAAGCCGCATCTCTAATTACGATGTTGTACAAAGATGTACATTAGTAGTTTTAACAGTTTTAGGCTTCGAGAAATGTAGTTGAACTTGCTGATTGATATTTTTGTCCTGTTCAGGTTCAATTCGACCAAATTCGTCCAAGTTCATCAAAATGGACAAAAGGAAAGCTCGTAAGTCTTCATAAACATGGTCAAATCTAGTTGTTATTGAAAAATACAAGCTTGCCACAGAAGGGTTTTATAACAATTGCAAATTCAGCTCTGGTGGTGAATTTGGTAAAGAAAAAGGATGGACTTGAATCACCAAGTGAAAGAGAAGATGTGGGAAACCACGCTTGTCACCTGCCCGTGATCATCGTAAACTGATGAATCTTTGTCAAAGCAATCACAAATTGTCCCCAATAAATTAAAACAACTTCGGTAGCAATCAGGGGTTATTGCAAGCCCAGGAACCGTTACGAGGCGTCTATGTGCAACTGATAAGAAAGCTCGACGGCCACGAAAAAATCCGAAATTCATGCCGAGGATAATGAAACAAAGACTGGACTTGGCAAAACAGGACAAGTCATGGGCTTCTCAACAATGGAGTAAGGTAAAACACTGTACAAAATTGGTATGGATGTGTTTTACCTTACTTCACTGTTGAGAAGCCCAAGCATTGTACCATTTTGCCCAGTCCAGTCTTTGTTTCAACATCCGTAGCATGATTTTCGGCCTCTTTCGTGGCCGTCCAGCTTTCTTATCGAGCTTTCTCCTGACGGTTCCTGGGCTTGCAATAACCCCTGTTTGCTCCCAAAGTTGTTTTAATTTATTGAGGACAATTTGTGATTGCTTTGACAAAGATTCATCAGTTTCCGCTCATCACTGGTAGATGATAGGTGTGCTTTCCCACATCTTCTTTTTCGCTGGGGTGATGCAGGTCCATTCTGTTTCTTTACCAAATTAACCACCAGAGGTGAATTTGCAATTGTTTTGCAATTCCCTTCTGTGTTAAGCTTGTATTTTTTTAATAACAACTTCATTTGACCATATTTGTGTGGACTTACAGCTTTCCATTTACCCATTTGGATGAATTTGGACGAATTTGGTCAAATTGAACCTGAACAGGACAAAAACATCAATCAGCAAGTTCAACTACATTTCTCGAAGCCTGAAACTGTTAAAACTACTAATGTACATCTTTGTACAACATCGTAATTAGGGATGCGGCTTAAAATTCTTACCAGTATTGGTGATAGCCTTCCTACCAGCAGTCAGCCATTTGCAATGATTCTTGCGACCTCTGGTGTCAAACTGAGGAAAGCTGCCAAAAAGCATCACACAGTACCATTTAGTGTTGTAAAATGGAGTCAAACACATACCTACGACTAAAATGAAGTTTTACTATCAGTTAAGTCACCTAAATAGTCAATGTATGCTTCTATTTGAAAAAAATGTACATTTTTTGGCGAATCCATAATAATTTGGCCATGACTGTATTGTCTAAGCCTATTAGTTTATATTTTCTTGTATTCTTAGCAGTTTTGTTATCGTACGTGATATCTCTTTTGCCATCTTATCAATTTTTAATTGTTGTGTGCAACACTTTTAATAATCTTTATTTTTGTATGTTTGTACCGCAACGTGTGTTTGTGCAGAGAATTTGGGCTCTGCATCGTAATTCCAGTCTGTTATACTGGCGTTAGTTCATATTATATTAGACAACAAAAACGAAATCGTTTAATGCTTAAAGTAACGTTTAAGTGATGCGAAGTCAAAACAGTAAAGGAACTCGAAGTCCAACAAAGCTTACACATACTAAATTTGAGTGTAAAATATTGAACGACAGCAGAGAAAATTTCAGCTTTAACATGAGAGGTCAAAAGCCTTTACTAATAAGACAAAGCCTCATAGCAGAAATGGCGACAAGAAGAGCCCGTACAATGTAATCGGGCGAGAATGTCAATTCTTTGGCTTGAATTTGAAATTGGCACATTGTTGCCTCGACTAACAATTCATTCTGCGCGGTCAACTCAGCGACGAGTGTTAAACGGCATCGTTCATGAGCACGAATGATAGTTATTTTTCACACGGTAAGGATCGATCAAGCCAAAGCCATGAACTGGGAGTGGAGGGGGGAGGATGAACATGGAATGCCCGTGTGTGGGGCAATGCTTGTTAGCCCTGCTCTTTATAAGCGATTGGCAAGGTGGGGGTGATGGGGGCAATGCGTCGATTACCATGAAGCATAATATTATGATGAATGGAGACCAAAGCCTTTTTGGGAGATGATGGGACGAAAGAGGGGAAAGGGGAGGTGGATGACTGGAGGAAACGGAAAACTTACAGGAACAAAAAATGCCTCTCGTAGTCAACGTTCAGGCAACACCGACTGAAAACTGGGAAACAGCCACGACCAAAACTGAACCGCAGTCGAAATAAAAACCCGGGCGATACCGGGTATGACTGCTAGTGTATTCATAAAACCTATTCGGGCCGTATTCCGAACGCCGACTCAAAATCGAACTCGGACTTGAAATGTAACTATTTAGTGCCATTCACCACCAGAACCTCGTTTGTGTACGTTTGGAAGAAAACAGATGGTGATCGGAACTAAGTAGTTAAGACGCTGTTTCAAGACTGAGTTCGAGCTTGAGCCTACATTCGGAATATGGGCCTAAGAAAGATTGTCGTTTTTACATATTAAACTAGCCACATTGCTCGCTCCGTTGGCATCGACTCTCTGAAGTTGAACAACATCTTTTGTGTTCGATTCAAATCGATTTCAGTTCGTGACAAGAAATGTGAACCATGCAGGCTCCTCTCACTTCTCGGAATACCAAACCACATGTTATGCTTTAGCTCCACTCATGTCTACAAGCCGTTTTAAAATTGAATGTTGCAGGATTTAAAAAAAAAAACTTCATCAGCCAGTTATGATCAATCTTAAAATTATTTTAATGTCCTAATCTGACTTATGTTATTTTTTAAGCGATTAATTTAGTATTCGCCCCCCGTTCGCCTACATACCATGCAAAGTTTCATTATCCTAACATTAACCATCTTTGATTGCCAAGGGTGTTCCGTCCTTTTTGCCCCACCCTGTATAAGTCTCCCCTCCTAAGTTTTATCCCCAAATTATTCTTTCCTCCCGTGCCTCTGGGATAAAGACGTCTCGTGTATACCTTTTCATCCTTATACCTCAACAAATTTATCCCCTTTTGATAACACTAACGTAATATTATAAGGAAACCATTGTGTTTAACTCTGGCCACCATTGAGATGATCTTGGCCTATTAACACACGTAAATTTAAAACATATTGCTCCTATCCTTATTAAAGGATGAATAAACTGGTCAGGGGAGCTCCTTACTAATCATCTAACTTCCTAACTCCAACTTTATAAAACACTCTGTACTCTTTCCATTTAAACTACATGTTGAGTTAAGGCGTTAAGTCTTATGCCAGTTTTATGAAACCTCCACTTTGTCAAATACCCCTTCTCCCCTTTTTACCCTCTTTTTCCTCGCCCCTATACTTAAAAAGGAGGGAAACAGGACACATCAGCGGAGGGAGCGTTAGAGGAATTTTTATGTCCACCCCATTCACGTTATTGAATAGTATCTATTGGCCAGTCTGACTCAGACAAACTGCTCGCCGTCTAGTAAAATATTCCCATCCAAACTTCCTTTATTTCCCTTCCCTTTTGTGTTATGAAAACCACCATTGGAATTTTCAATGTTGCATTTATCGCTGTCTTGTTTGCAGCTACAACCTAGTATGCACCCGCTCAGTTACGAGTCAACAATGCAGAGACGAAGGTCCGTCCCTGGACCCCAGCCTCTAATCATGTACTTCGATTTGTTTCTAATAATGCTCTTGTCATCCCCTTCATTCCACTATTACTGTAATTCCAGGTTCCACTGGGGGAATCAGTGTTTCAGAAAATCCCGGAATTAATGTGGCTCCATGTGGATACAAGTCCGTGCCCCCGCTATATGTATAACATCAGAAACCGCAACCATATTATAGTCAAATTAGGCAAGAGTTAGGGTAACTCCGTGTTACCGCAATTCCGGATTATTTCAAACGCTTTTAAAGCAAATTAAGAAACCGAAGTAACTGTAATTCCGGGTCCCATAGAGGGTCAATATTTAAGAAAATAACGTGACTCTGTGTCGATACAAGTCCCCGCACCCGCTAGCTTTTGGCGAGTTAGAAGGTCATTGTGCATAAATTCAACCTTATTTATGTAGTGTTGACATTATTAAAACCGTCGTTTTCCACTTTGATGTTTCAGAACACGTTCAAGTTCAAAGACTGTTGCCGGTTTTAGAAGAACGTGCTAAAGGCGACATGGCGACGACGAAGGAATTCGCAAAAGCAGTAGGTGGATTACCTGCTATCGATTACGCCAAATCACCTTCAGAAGTTGCTTGGGAGGTAGCCAATGTTGCCGTTCCCTTCGTAGCAGCTGCGTTAGCTTTAGTTCCTGGTATTGGGTTATTTGCTAGTGCTATATTCACAAGTTTTTGGAGCCTCATGTCGCCACTTTTAGCGCCCAAAGCTAGTAATCCTATGGAAAAAATTATTAAAGAATTAGCAACGAGCTTGGAGATGAAGATGGACCACAAATTAGAAACGTTAATTACTAATGTCATTTATGGAGAAATTGTAAGAAATGTGTACGTCTGTGACAAATACACTTTTGTATTACAAAGTATCTTACCGCAGTTGAAAAACAATTCAGTCCTTGACCCAGTTGATGCCGTGAATCTGAAAATGTACCTCAACGATTGCGACAACTTTCTTAAGGATACCGCAGAAGCATTCGTGCATCGAGCATATTCCAGGGTCTTATGGGTGCCTGGTGCCATAACGACTTTTATGAGGGTAACATTCTTAACAGAAGTTATTAAAAGTAGTCGCTTAATGGGGCTGAACAAAAACATACGTCATATGTATTCAAAGGACATAAAAAGTGACATTCACAGACAATTTTGGTTTCATTATAATGGAACTACCATGGGTAAAGAAAGAAAAAAAATTAGTAACGTAAAGCATGGGGTAAATTATTTTGATGGGTATGTAAGATTGGTCGAAAAGGCAGCCTGCACTCTGCAGAGCCAGCTTTTGTATTTCGATCGAGAATTGTACCCTTACGGAGTGCCACTAACACAAAATGCTGACATGTTTCAAGTTGTAAGTGCACACGCGCAGCACAATTACACAGAACATCACAAATCTCCGAAGCGCAGAATCACGCATATGCAAATTATGTTCAATGTCACAGAGAAAGGATTAAAAAACGCAACAGAAGTGTTGGACAGTTATGGCCATAGGAGGTATTTCTTACGTGAGCATTTAATGAAATGTTTTCTTGGTCCACTGTTGATGTGGGTGCCAAGTACTTTCTTTTTTCTTTTGCAGTTTGTGGAGCTGAAAGATGGTCGAATTTATGACTATGACTTTAGGGTACTATACTTATCTAGAACAAAAAATGCATACGCCGAACTTATTATAAGTACAGTTCCAGTACTTGACATAGTTGAAGGATCCGCATGTACGAGAATGAAAGTGAGTTTAAATAAAATAAGACGTATCAGCCCAGATCACAATAAATGCTTACGTATCAAATTCGTGCAAAGAAAAAACGAAAATTATAATGAATCTAAGAAAATACTCCAGGTTCCTGGTGAGTCGTTTCGGGAATTCTGTAAATTTTTCAGTAGTGAGTTTGGAAGTGACTGTGGACTATTCAGGCACGACTACAAAGCAGTATTCACAATTGGTGAAGCCGGAAGCTATCGTGCTAGCCAATCAAATGACAAAGGAGCCGTCATTATAATAGATGATCCTAGTCAAGAACTTACAGCGAAATACCTTAGAATATTATGCCGCAATGATCATATTGCTACTTCTTATCATGGATATGGCCAGGGATATCTAGTAGGGTTAGAAATAATAATACGAGAAAGTTAAATATATTAAAAGGATAGACATCCCTCCCTACATTTCGGTAAATCCTTATTGTTACAAATAGCTTGGAAACAATGGATGTCTAGGTCGTGGCTCAATACGTGTGAAGTCCATTTCCGAATTACTTTTGTATGAATCGAAGTCATGGTGCATTGCGAACCTAACACTTTGTTTGTTCAAATTATGTCTTGCAGTGAAATAAAGTTTAATTTTGAAGCATCACTTATTTGTTACTTTATTTATGCTACTATTGGGGAGAGAGTGGTGAGAGCTAAAGGTCAGCTGAGGCAGGATTTAAAATGGCAAATTTTTTTCTTTTAGCACTTTGGCTAACTGATTGCTGAATTTAGTGGCGCAATTCAACTTTCATTAGCCAAAGAGAACAATAAAATTACCACTTGCCATGGAGAGGTACACATGCTTGCAAGAAATAGGGAAGGATTTTTGTCCCTTTTCTTGAAGGTGGGAGGGGGGAAGAGGGGAGACCTAGTACCAAACTACAATGCTTGAAAATTGACAAAATATGTTTATAACAACCCAAACAATACGACGACAAAGGTACGTAGCGGTTCGTAAAGCCAGTGAAGGGAAGTTTCGAAATGGAATTCGCTATAGTTCCCTCAATGACGTCATATCCTGTAGGATGAAACCAAAGCGAGGCTGCCCGGATGCGGTTCAGTCATGCTGCATCCTCCGATGGCTGTTCTTACTGTGATCCGTGAAACGAGTGATATAACCAACCGATTCTTATCGGTAAACGAAAAAAAAAATTACCAGTTACGCCTTAAAGGCGGATTGCCACCTTAGAGCAATATACATACTTCGTTAGCGGAGGAGTACATTCCTATGGAAAGCAACACTCGGCAAGCGTTATACATTATCACGAGGGCACGAATATGGAGGAAAAACGGGAAGAAACGTGTATTGTTAGTAAGCTCATGCGCAGCTTATCTTATACAAAGGCTTCTCTCAACAAACCCTCTACCTGGTGGAGAAATGTATTCGAAC